>JARDVA010332819.1:11475-32338 GCA_030265315.1 Mopalia swanii | reverse complement strand
CAGATACGGCAGTGAAATGCAAATTATTGCATTTAAATAACCGTTATAATATTTCCCTGCGGGAGATTAAATGGGGACAGCAAATGGCAGTAAACTATAGTCTCGCTTGGTAAATAGAATTTGTTGTTATAAGCTAGAGCCTGACGTAGACTCAAACGTCCCTATAACTTGACATTTCATTATAGAAAATGGCATTTGACCAGGAACATGATTTTCTTCAAACAGAAATATTGAGTAGAATTTCTTGTACAAATTTACTCTTTTTCTCTCAGAAATGAGCTTTATTTCTTCATTGCGACTAGTCCTGTCCGTCACTGATTAAAACGTTTAGACTTGCAGAAAGTCTAATGAAGATTAAACAGTCGCAAGTAGGCTATGTATTTATTGCCCTTCAGTTCCTAAAGAGTTCCAATAATGGGAGGGAATTCATTATTCCCTTGATGACAACAACGGAACAGTATAGTCGTTAAAGACCCGTAAAATGAGAAAACGCCAGGTTATATTGGAACAAAAGGGGCTAATTTTGTGATCGATTTACTGTTCAGTGGTCTGTTTCATGTAATGAACTAAAGAACTTCCGCAAGTAGTTCAATAAATATGATTGGATGTCTCATATTGTCCACTCGTAGTCAATGCAGTAATTTCCAGTGATCCAGTATTTTATATTTACTTTACCCGCTGGCGTGTTATTACTTGAAAACCTCATGCTTCATCTGATACTATAATTAAAACAGCTGGGTTTAGAAAATATGTCTTTTATTTTTATTTTTTTAGTCTGTTCCTTTTAATCATTTTGGTAGCTATATACCATTATACTTATTCTGTTTGGAACACCTATATCTTAGCTGATTCTTATTATTAAATAATTTACAGCGCGTGTGGAGTGTGATTACTTATAACTTATAGCTTTAAAGGAAAATACACGCGGTTTTACAGTGGGTTTTGGTCGTTTTTAAATACCATTTTAGTAACATAACAGCCATCAAAAACCAAGACACTAATTAAAATTAAAGGTGTAGCCATTTTAAAGTAGTGGAGGTTTTATACTACGTTGCAGTGTTGAACTGTCGTAAACTTATGGGATATTGGCTGGTGTTTTACACCTTGCCCAATGGCATTTCTCTGACATAATACTGATGTTCCCCAACAATCAACAAACTACGCCAATACAACTATAACAGTGAAGTGTTATACTCTGTTATAAGAATAGTGTTCTTATAATTTAATGTAAACCGCCAAATGTATATTGGACTGTTGGTCCTCTTACCGTACCTTTTTTGTGTTTGAGGCAGCCTATTTAACTTATGTAAACATAATCTCGTAAATTTCGCGAACTTCAATGATGCGATTTGACCGACACGAAGGCATTCGCATTAGAGAGTTGTCCATGCAACTCTTTATCCATTCTTGATTTTACCTATAGGACTGCAGATGGTTTTAATTAGGTTTCTTGCCAGTTTCCTAACAATAATCACGAAGCAATGCAGACAGGCGCCCTGTAAGCCAATTACTCATAAATGCAATGATAGGCGCCAATAATACAAGCGTCTACTGACTTATACGTTTAAGGCGTCAAGGTTTGGGGTTGCTAGTATCCCCTTTATGACACAGAATATGTGCAGGAGCGCATTAGAAGTCAAGATAGGGTACTGGTGAAAATGAAAACAACAGCATTTGAGTACAACCCGCGATAATGTATATATATACATATTTTGAATAAATGGAGAGATAACCAATTTGCTTGCCTCCACTGGGATTCGAACCCGGGACCTTACGGTTACAGGCCCAACAGTTTACCGACTGAGCTACAGGGGCACACGGCAGAACCGGTCATGAATTCTAACCAAATGTAGATATATACGTATGGTAAATAGCTATGTGCCCCATGGGTGCTTGAAGCGGAGACGGTTTCTCACGGGGCCACATTAGGCTAATCAAACAACCTCAGGAGTAGTCCCCAGTATAGAAATGCCCGTTTGACCACAGCTTCAGGCCAGATACATCATGTTGTTAGAAATACCAATGCAGCTCTACAATTCTAATATTACTTATGAAATGATAATGGCCGTCACTGACCACATGCAATGTTGTGTGCTGGGATATTTATGAATGAGGCATAGGTTACACATAATGGCAGATTAATGGCGTGAGTCTCCCAGGAGGATCTCAAAGTCGCTCTTCAATTATGGATGTGGTGGATGTGAAAATACGTGCAGTTTAGTGTGAATGATACCTGTAAACGATGCCTATACGATGGCCATTGTATTTTCATTTTTAATATAGTATATATTTCAATGCATATATGTTACTCTGTAGCGATGTACTTTCATGTTTACTATGGTTATTTCGTTACCGAAGAATAGATAAGAGAAATAAATACTGTTCAAGAAATATTAGTGGGATGATGGTCTATTGAACGTGAAAAGTAACTGTTCAATTTCAATAAGAAAGTTCACTTAAGTGCCCATAAATGATTAGATACTAATGAGTACATCGTATTCTGCAGTAATGTAAAAACAATGGCGATTCACCTCTCATTTGACGTGACGATGTCAAAGACTATTTGTTCGCGTATCCTGACGCTGTTTGTGTTGTACCCTGACTTAGCCGAATCTAATATAACATCGGAATGCAAACGACAGTTTCTGATTTTCTACTCACCAAAACTTGGAGTGGCACTGCTTAACTTCATATTCGATATACTTGGAAAATATCAATTATTATTACTTTAATGGTTAATGTTATTTATGCTCAGTTGGTAATAACCCACAGCTGAAACCCGTGCTTTATTGTTTTACGTTTATTCCACTTCAGATATGGTGATATGGTCCCTAAAACGATACCAGGGAAGATTGTCGGGGGTGTTTGTTCGTTGAGCGGAGTGTTAGTCATAGCCCTGCCGGTACCTGTTATTGTCTCCAACTTCAGTCGAATATATCACCAAAACCAAAGGATGGACAAGCGAAAAGCACAAAAGGTCAGTCACATTCGGAAGTAACAATTTATGCACACGGATTTCAACAATGCTCTGAAAATGACGAGAAATGTTGTGGAAAAAAGTCGCCCGCATATGAGTGAGAATATCAGAACACGAAATATCTGACTCAAATTGTCAGGTGGTAAATAAAGGCAAACCAACATCACAAATGTTGTAACTAGAAACTACATCGGTCGATTGGGATTTAAGTCATTCCATCCCCCGTAGGTAGGTGTTTGTGTGGGGGAGGGATATGGGGGTGTGTATGTGTGTAGGTAGAAATGTTCCTGTTCCTCACATATGTTGTGAACATGATAACTTTAAAACAAATTCGTAGCTTAACTTTAAACTTGGCGCATGGTTTCATCCTGTTAAGACAACGGATTGGATTTTATTATTATTTCGCAAAACAGTATTGCCGTTGTTCTTTAAGTTTACAGCCTTCCCTGCTGTGTGTGTTGTGAATAACTTGAAAAACAATTGATGGAATAACTTCAATTTCACAATTTGAACTTGATCAAGTTGAATTTAGCTTCCTCTTCGGATTGCGTTTTACCAAATCCTGCACAGCAATGTGCTCATCATTGCTCAATTTTGTTATATTCACAGCTGTTGGCGAGCATGAAAATAAATTTACGAGTTAACCTAAAACTTCGACTTAAACTTCCACTTGTGGTGATGACAGACAGGATTTTATTTCACCAGATTCCGCAAAACAACGTAGCAGTCGTTGCGCAATTTTTCAATATTCGCGTATGCATGTGTTTTGAACGCGATAATTTACAAATAAATTTACCGATTAACTTCAAAGACGGAATTTACCTTTCTCCTGTTAAATCGATAAAATAGATTGTGTTGCAACTGTATTTGCGCGAAGAAATATGACCCTCATTGCATAATTTTATGTTTTTCACGCCTGTATATATTTTCAACATAATGACTTGTAAAAAGGAAGAATTGGACTGCGTGTTACCAAGTCCCTCACATCCATATCACCATCATTTCATTATTTTACAATATTAACATATGTATGTTTTGTTAGCATGAAAACTTCAAAACACATTTACGTATGAACTTAATAACTGTTAAGACAAAATAAAATCTCTGAACGATTTGGCCGCGTTTTCTTAATTTAAATACCATTTATGACATGTTGTGAAAACAACAACTTGAAAATGAATAAACTGATTTACTTCAATCTTGGATAACAGCCTTCACTTCTTGCAATGTTGGAAGCCATTTGCTTCGATCTCAGAATACAGCCTTCGCTTCTTGCAATGGTGTATGTCCTTGTATTCCACCAGATATCAGGGACCAGTATTGTTGCTATGACATATTTGGCAAATTGTATGCCTGCATATGTTGTGAACATTTCAGATTTAAAACAAATCCACAGATAACATACATATTTTAAATGCAGGTGTATATCCTATTGCATTCAGTGTGCTAACAAATAACATACACCGATATTGCTGCTATTGCACATTTGCGATATTCAGACGTCTACGCTGTGAACATAATGAATTGAAATGAATTCCCACATTTATTTCAAATTTGGACTGTATTTTCATACCGTTGGGACCAAGTGCAACGAATTTTACCAAATTCTGTATGAAAACATGGTTTTCATTTTTGTAATGTTATTTTGTACGCAAATCTATATTGTAAAGATTAAATGAACATTAATGGAGCTAAGGGTTGTCTTCTTGGTTCATTTGGTTGGCCCACTTTTATATTATTTAAATTAACTTACGTATGTTGTCAAATCTCCATCAAGCTAACAAACAGCTTTCTCGAGGGCCGATCATTTCAAGTTCATAAATTGAAAACATTTATAACATTTCTTATTAATTGGACGTCAAATGACGCCATTTGTGCACGAACATGTGAATAACCCTCATAATGCAAGAATTATACGTTTTAGGCTGAGCGACAAATGGGCAAACAAGGCGTCCAGAACGTCTCTTGTTAGATGAGATTAATGTGATAACGTCATCACCTGATCAGTGATGTCGCTGCTGAGTCAAAAGGCAGAGAATTTAAAGTGCACAACCTAATCTGTAACTGAAACCCTCCTCGTAAACAATGAATTATTGACAGAGCGATATTTTGAGAATATTGGTTAGGGAATAAATGATGTGCTTTTTATGTGGTTATCGTTGAGAAGAGTTATATATAGAGATTAGTCCTTGTATAATTCACGCTGTCCATGGCCGCACGAGTATCTGGTTTCCCGACTATTCCACTAAAGCCATTTATTACTTATGGCGGGATTGTTTTATGTTGCTTTATTGCATGATCATTATTGCAATGAATGATACCCTGACTGACTGTATAGTTTATTAATTGATAGAACGGATAACTGATTGATTGGCTAACTGATCGATTGACTGGCTGATCGAACAACTTTACTTATTTGATATGTGTAGTGTATATGTAGAGCGTTGTATATTGTCTGATAACGAACTATTAAATACTGTATAACTTTGTGTGTCTTGAGAAACCATTTGTTTTTCTTAAAAAGATTAAGAAGATTTTTTTTTTTTTTTTTTTTTTTAACAGAAAGCCCGGTTGGCACGGATACGAATGGCCAAAAATGCTAGTGGTGCCGCATTTCAGAAGAGCAAAAAGAAAGCTCAAGAGATAATGTTAGCCCAGGAGAATGGCGAAGACTCTGAGGAACTTATGAAAAACCAAGACCTGTTTGAGCTTCAACATCACCATTTACTTCATTGCTTAGAGAAAACAACAGTAAGTTGAGAGATGTGTTTGTTACCTATACTGGCACCTTTCTTCCTCTATATACAGTTCATCCAGTGGTTGTTGTAGAGAACTGTACATTTTTGGTCACTATACTGTCTTGTTGTCCTTGGCGACTTTGTCACACGAATGAATACCACTTATATACAGCAATGTTACTGTTTAAACTTGAAAGTCTGGATACCTGAATATATATTTTTTAACGATACCTAACATTAAATATTTAACGGGATCTTCTCTTATGGAAAAAATGTGATTATGGTGAGCCCTATATAAATTGATTGAGTACATGCAGTACCCCGAATACCTCAGAAAAAAATTCGCGTTTTCAATTTCAATTTTAGATTGACTTTAACACTAACTTCTTTTTATTAATTCCAATATTAATACAATTTTGTACTATATCTTAGCAAGCTATGTTGAGCCAAATGATAGCTGTAAAATATAAAAGCAATCGAATCTGGTGTTATTTTTCTCTCTGCAAACCAGACCATAGTCGATGGAGCATATTTCCTGAGTTTCCTCGAAAACACACTTTGTTGCTGCCAACAAATCCTCCACAACGACCTCCAAAATATGCTTTAATTTCACCAATAATACCAGTTAACCCTATTCCTGTCATTTCTCTTTTCACCAAGCTTGAGACTTTTGCAATAATTTTGTACCCATATATTTTTCAGGATAATGATTTGGAAAGCGACCCGAATGGCGTGTTATTTAATGCTGTATGCTGCTCATTTCCTTTTTCAGCTCGAGCCTTTTTTTTAGGTTTTTTTCTTAAGTTCCCCCAAAGGCTAATGCAGCGATGATCTATCTCCGCTTCTGTATGATTTTACCTTATATATATATATAAATATATATATATAGATATAAATATCCAGTGTGATTGCTTTTAGAAATATATATAAATATATTTCAATGTATATAACCCGAGAACAGACATCATTGCTGCATTGACCTCTGGGTTCACCTTTGCTACTTTGTTATTGTAATTAGCAAATTTAGCCCATATGATATATAATTGTTGTGAAGATGTTTTTTTAATCATGGTCATATTATTGATACTAACCATCATTTGACGTTTGTTCCCCATTTACTTTTGAAGATGCACAATAACCGGGAACTGGCAAGTTATTCATTTATATCTTGATAAGTGTAAAACCCTGGCTTACATAGTTTGGATCAGTTTGGTGAGGATATGCGTAGCTTTTCAAGCTTTGGTACACTGTCATTGACACATTCCTATTAACTCCCTTTTACCTGTGAATCACACATCATGCCCTGCGCTCAGTTACCTGCGAGCTGACACGTTATCCCTGTATAGAATACACATGGCTGATGTCAAAATATAAACTAACTGGGAAACGAAACATGAATCTTGACAAGCTACCCAAATCTACACCAAAACTGGCTTATGCTTTTATCCTTGCTACTAGCTTATGTTGAAGTGTATGTATATTATCCTGTGTTTACCTTATATGTCACCCCGAACTGATTTCATTCTAATACAGCTGTAATCATGTTTTCGAGTTTACAGCGAAGTTAACGTTGTACATAAAGGTGTGTGCGAGTGTGACAGTCTTTTCATGGAACAGTTTCTCTTTTTCTGACTCCTTTCAATTGAAGAATTGTGTGGAATATCGAGGTTGTGAGTGGTGTAAACGTGTGTCACACGGGTGCCTATATCTGCTTCTGTCCGCCTTTAGCTATCACGAAACCTCTATCTCTTTGCCATATGATAAATGTACAAGTTCTAGAGAAGTGTGCAAATAGTCTTAAAAGGGTTTATTTTCTTGTATCAGTCAAATAGTTATTGTGTAAAAGCTGGTGTGTGACGAAAGTTTGTGTGACTAGTTTTACTAGTCATGAGCCAGTGTATTTGTAAAGTATATATCTTTGCGTAACTGGGCTACAGAGATTGTGTTAGACGCGTACATCCGTGTGTTACTCCAGCACGTGGCGTGTGTTTGTATGAAGATTGGATATGTAACGAAAGTGATTGCGTCTATGCGAAATTGAACAACTGGGATCGTTGACGAAACATTTGATTTGGAGCGAAAGTGCGACAGAAAGTGTGTGTGATGGTTTCAGGCAAGATAAAAACTAGATCTAAATATCGTCTCACCTACCCATCCCCACCCCTCACACACACACACACACCCCACCCCACCCCACCCACACATTTTATTGATGTCCTTCCCTAATCAAATATCAACGGTAGAGGGCATATGACTGCTCCTCCTCTCATGGGAGTGAGAAATAAACCGCCAGTCATACCTTTTCTGTGGTGTCTATCTGGTGGACCATTATTGCTCTTTTGTTGTCATATCCGAGCTGCCAACAAATTGCCAACAGTATATGCCTTAGTTCAAATTCGATAATTGTTTTTTTTATATATATAAAAATAAAAGTTAGAAAAAAAACCCACAAGTTTGAGAACATACCTTTTTTCACATGCACTTGACAAATAGGGAATTGATAGAATTGGCGAGTGATGGGCGTCTCGGTTGAGCTGACGATGAAGAAAAGATACATTGAAAAGTATCGCTAATGAGTGTGATCAAACCCTGGTTTACCAATTGCGGGAATTAGATGATTTCGGGACTGGGTTTATTATATGGCGGGATTTTACGTAATTTCCGCCAGAGCTTACGGGTCTATATTGCTGATACCTGGTATATGACGGATAACTAGAAAATAAGGAAGGTGGGACGATATTAAGATCTTCAAAAGGGCTTGGGTTTGTGAATCGTTATGTTATGAAAGTGTGCCAGCCTATGTATTGTACTTTTATGTAAGTTTGTCTTTGCGTAACTCAACAACGGGGCTTGTGCAGGGCTCCTTGGTGTGGTGTTGTTGTCTGTCTACGCATGCGCAGCGATAAACAGATCTTGTTTATGTCTACGACATATCTTTCGTAGCTGTAAATACTAAGCGCTTCTATCTTTCAGAGAAATATAAATTAGTTTCCTTTTCTTTGACAAAAACGAAAGATATATAATACCAAAAATAACACATGATATTCGAGGGAATATTAAATGGGTAATTTTTACACAAGTTAAATATTCAAAGTAGTGAAAAGGAAGCTAATTTGAGGCATTTGCTGATGCCTAGGGTGTAGAACTGTGCTATACAGTTAAGACCAGTAACTGCATGCTAATCAGTAGATGTTGTTACCCGATTAAATAAGTCAAAATATTGTACGATTTAAAAATTGATAGAATTTAATAAAAGTCGGATTTTATTCATGTAATTCCTCCCAATACTTAATTTCAACTGTATTGTTAAAATTAAATTAATTGAAGAACAAAATATTATCAATTTATCTATATTTCTTATTTAATGTTTTCTGCTATTAATAATTTCTAAAGCTGCAAAGGCAACATCAGAAAATTATTAAAAATAAATTTACATTTAACAGTTAAATGGCTTAAACGGCCAGTGGAGATTACATTATAAATGGATTGTTACATTATGAAAGATAGTACAATGGAGAAACTGTAAACAGTTGTAGTGTGTGACTTAAAATGCTTGTGTTAACATGCATGCGGTTTTGTTGCTCATTAAAACCTAATCTTTGTTAAATTGAGTTTTTGAAGTGTAAATGTAAATATAATTTGTTGAATGTACTGTCGTTATTTGAATGATCATCGGCATATCAAGAGATTAAAGATGCTGTAACATTACTAAGCACAATTTAGTATAAAATGTATACATTCGTTAAATACAAATGATATCATTAAAAGTTAATCTGTTTGTGAAATTTAAGGGACAGTTTATATGAATCTACAGCTTAATTTCAAAAAAAAAAAACAGTTTCATTTTAAATTAAAAATTAAACTACTTTTTAGAAACTGTGTGATTAATAAATCAGACTTTAATATAATGAGATGTTTAGATAGTCATGTAAAGTCATATAACTATATAATTAAGTTATGTGGTAAAGAGATGTGCATATAATTTATTAAAATTTAAGTTTATTTCGTATGTGTTACAAATAACTGACCGTGTGCTGATATTACCGATCATATGTTAATAAAGCCTTTAACGTCGACCAATATAAATGATAACTGATTTCCGAGTGTGATAAATACTCCACTCCAATATTTGTCCAGCGTGGCCCGTTGTCGTGACTTAGTGGTTAGCGAGTGCGCTTACTAATCCCACTTCGGTGTACGGTGCACAGGATCGAGTCCGTTTGTCGACCCTCGGGTATATGTGGCTCCGGCAATCGCGGGGGTGTTTTTTACGCAGTTTCCTTCCGGTTTTCTATCGTAATTAGGTATTAACAGTGTGAAGTGGGCAATATGTCGTCATATAAGTGAAATACCCTTGAGTACGACTTTAAACCCTAATCAAACAAACAAACAAACCTTGCCCAACGTCGCGTCACTCGTGTCAGCGGTGTAGATATTTACCAGCCATTATAAAGGCTGGCTGACATAAACATAAAGCGTCCGCCGGATTTCTGAGCTGAAAGAAAAGCTTAACACCAGTTCCATCAGAACGCCAGTGTTTATAATCAATAGCACCACAACAGTTTACATGTTTGCACTCATTGTCGATAGGAAATATCTGCTCGCGATATACGTTAATCAGCGACTGTCTTCCGCTTGCCCGGTGTTTCACCTATATCAAACTGCCTGACGCAATGATCGGTTATATAAATATGCGTGTGTATTCAAGACAATTATTTGACGAAACTTATGAAATAGTTTGGCAATAACTATGGAATTTGAGACGGGGAACTATCTGTAAAACGATAGAACTTAGGTATATGGGTTCAACACCGTGTTCCGTATCTGAACTCTCCACATAAATACTGACAAGAACTATCACTAATCCGCGGTGAGATCTGCGGTGTAGCTTGGGATTAACAGAGCGCGCTGTTCGTTCACATAAACTTCCTTAACGAGATGTATGGGACTGTATGAGATGGATCTGGGATAACAGCCAAACTAACTGGCGATCTCAATGGTTGAGACTGACAAGAATGACCCAGCAAATCTAGTGATATACTAATGGCACCACCCTCCCTAACAGACCTCTGATAAAGGAACAATTAGGCAGAACCAGAGATTATGAAATCTTTGCGTGATGGCGAATGTTCCCCTCTCAAACCTTAACTTCAATTGAATTGCTTGTCATGCTTTTCTTGAATGTACTCTCCTAACTGTTACACTAGTAAAGCAAACTTGAAGCATTCTTATACTTATTTGAGCGGCATCTGATTCCTAAAGCTTTGCGTAAATACCCATGCAGTCAGCGAATTTCTAAGAAAGTATTTCAGTTGACTTGAGCTTCCGGTGCACTTTTCAAGAGCTTGTTAATATCCAAATATAGCTAAGGTCTTTACATTCATCAACAAAATTGGTGGGAATGTACTTATCGAAAAAAAGGTCAATTGGTTTTGGGTGCAGAATGTCAATGCTTTTACACTCTTCTCATTGGCTAACACGATTGGAAATAACCAATCAGTGGCTTTTATGTAACTAATTAGCTCGCTCTTTGATGGATTGTCAGCCGTTTTTGAATCGCCATGTTTAACCCTGGCCTTTACTCCAATGATGGCCAGCTTCCGGACGACGGTCGAAATGTGGGACTCTTCTTGCGGCAAATGACACGATATTGTGCCCGGCGGAAATATTCTCTCATAGCACACATCAGCCTTCTTCAGAGCTCTGCTGGAGATTTTTTTACACCAAGAATAATCTGTCTAGGTCAACTCACGTTTTCAATCATCAAGCGCTGACCAAGCATAAAGAAGAAGCCAACTGTTTCGCCATTCAACAGCACAGTTTATCCGTTTACCCATACATCTCTGTAGAGTTGTTTTCGGCGGTAATTTTTGGCCTATTTGACGAAGCACGTCACCAGGCGCTGTCAGTTATTGACGCCAGTGATCGGCTTTTTGGGAGTTTTAATATACAAACTGAAGTTGGCATTAAATGCATCGACCAGTTAAAGCAATTAATTCTTTCCCAAATTTGATTTATGAAAACTAGTAAGTATTGCCATGAGAATACGTGAAAAGGAAGTTCGTAATATACCTGAGCCTGTTCACAAGGTCTGCAGCTATTTACCTGTTTACATCTGTAATTCCAACTGATATTTTGAATACATAAATAACCGACACGTGACTAAATGTATATATTTTGGTGGGACGTGGTAGTTTGATCTTTGCTAGATAGCAGATCTTTGCGTAATGTGCTTATATTTACTAGGATGAATAGAAGATGATACGTGTGGTCCACCATACCATTTACGTCCCCAATGGATTGGAACTACTTCACTTTGAAATATTCAGTAGCTATATGTCATTACCCAGTGCTACTACTTTCTTGACACCCACATATATAGAAAATGTGTCTCCGACGTATTAACCTTTCCTTTTGAAAGACTATACATTTATATCTCCTCGCACAACTGACATGGCGAGGGAATATTGGATTCGGCCCATGTGCAAGTAAGTACAGACGTATTTCCGAAGCAGTCACCACACCGGCACAGGGATACTAATTGAATGCGATGAATGATCTCATGTTCTATATAAACTGTTTCTGGATATGGCCTAACCTCCAGTTGTTGGGGGAAACCTAAAGACATCGCCAGGGAATGTGATTAAAATTGTAATGTTATGGAAAATGTGTATATGATGAAGATTTCGTTTAAACTGGCATTCTTTTCTGTGAATTTTGACAGATAGGTTTATAATGAAAATTTGGCAAATATGTTCGAATTCTGGGGTCGTGGTGTGAGGTTAACATCATTATGGTTAATTTTTTAGAGGAGACCTTGGCAGTACATCCACTATTTACAAGCTGTGTGGAGTAAAACTTTAATAGGAGAGACAAGGAAATGGAACAGTCTTCGTACAGTCCCTACCCGTTTAAAGCTTCCTTGTGAAACGGCTTAGCAAATCATACTCATTATAAGTATTATTACCACAATTTATAAGTTCCCCGGAATAAGCACAAAAATGATGCCAGTGGAATCGATTAAAAGACAGATATTATTTGTATTACTGTCGTTTTACAAGCTCTCTGATCTGAGACGCAATAACCCTACCGATCCTGAATTGAGACAATTTGTTATCTAATCTGACTTGTTTATCAAGAACCAATGATGATGATTTTCAGTAAACATAAGGGGTATATCTTCCAAATTGTTGAATTTAAATTCCACAATTGTCGAATTTGAATTCCATAATTGGTGAATGTTTATTCCCCAATTGCTTATATCACCACAGTAAATGGTGGAAGCGGTGACGAATGAGATAAGAATCAATAATCGATACTAATCGATCTCGTATCGATCATGATGACGGTTATGATCATAATGACCGAAAAAGAAACATAACGCCTTTCCTCGGTTTTACACTTAGCAACATACTCTAAAATATATAGCTCAAATGGATCACTGGAATAAAACCGCAATAATAAATCAGCATTGGCAGGTTGGATCTGTTCGGATCTAACATATATACCCGGTGTTAGCTGCCGAGTGAAATGCAGATTATAACCAAAACAAATCTCATATTACAATCATATCGATTTTAATATAATATTCAGGTCTAAATTTAGAACATAGAAGGGAGACTTGTTATTAGCTTTCTTTCAGATATGCATAACAGACCGCGAGTATTTGATTGTTTTCTCCTAATATAATCCGTGTAGGTGGCCTTTAGTGATGCCGAATGGCTGATCAAATGAAAGCTGGTAGTCACTGGCACGCGGGCCCGAGGAACAAAGGTGGTCGCATGTAGAAGACGAGCGTTGTACGCAGTGCCAAAGGGAATCCAAAGGAATCAACGAAAAATTGGCTATGACTGTGAATGTCTCAAACGGGTGGATGTTCTATTGAATCGATATTGATTTGCTGGGATGTTTGGCACGGTTCCAGTTCTATCACTATGTCAGTTGACCTCCGGGGTCACTTGAGCCAGCTCCAATCAACGACCTTCTCTTCAGTGGAAGGATTGACTGTAATTTACACCATATGCCAACATCCCACAACCATCTCATGCAGTCCCACACATCTTCTTAAGTTAACTAATATGAATATACAGCCTGGTTTCTAAATCTACACTGCAGATTACAATGTGATCTGAGAAAGTTGTTGTCCTTATTTTCATCTTAGAGTTTTGATGGAACGGCGATAAGGAAAAGGTCATGGATACCGTAACTGCACTGTTTGTTTAACAGGCTATGTTAGTCCATATTACTGCAGCGAATTAATGGCATTGGCTGCATAACCTACAACAAACAGAAACAGCAGCCCCCTAAACGCGTTGACTTTCAAACAAACATCAGTATTCAACAATCTCCTGGTATATTTCAACAAACGAAAGTTTGTCGCCGAATGATGCACACAAAAGAAACATTTGGTGTGTCCTTATAACTCCACCGATAGTACACTTGTCATACTGCTCATGTTAAAGTGGTGCGTAAAAAGATAGCCAACAAGCACTTATTTCAGTAAATGTCACGTAAAAAGGTAACGAATGCGAACAGTCCGCTCTGCCAGAAATGAGGGGGCAGCTATATCAACCAGAACTGTTATCAATCTATGTTATCTTGTCTATTCGTGTGCTCTGTTCTGTTTACATCAAAGTCAACAGGCGGTAATAAACCGCGATCGTGTGACCCGGAAGAGAGGCTCTCCACTTATTACCTAGGGTGTCGTGTACTAATGAAATACCACCTGGGCAAAGTTACCAGGCAGCCTTTCAGATGAAGAATATGGTGCTATATATTTTTTTTTAAATCGAAGAGAAAGAACAATTCGCTTCCCTCCATATATGCATAGTTGAATGAGTTTAAGTTTTGTTTTATCTGGAATAATAGTGTACTTGTTAACAACTACAGTTTATTGCAGGGTGAAGTTTAAATATCATACACATAGCTTTGAGTAGTTATTCTTTTTAACTATTCACAGCAACAATACAGTGATAATCAAATTCTACTTTGCTATATTCTTTTTTATTATTGATATAAAATATAATTTTGTTAATCAGAACATTTTTCGAAATTGTCATTACCAAACGAATTAAAAAACAGCATGACGTCGTTCAAAATGAGTACATAGATAAACGTTTACTCGAGACGCGAAAACAAATGACACAATTTCTGTGATAGAATGACACGCGTCCGCATCCAATGTCATTGGACGAAACGAATGCATTTATCTCGGATTTATGCGAAGTGCGATAACAAAATGTAGAACCGAAACTGTTGTTGAAGGGCAAAGTAATCTCATTCTCGGGAGTGACGGCAATCCTGTTATGTCATACACATAATAAATAATAAAGTGATATTTTTGTTGAAAATGTTCCAATTATATTATTGAGATCTGATTTGACCAATATAAACTTCCGCAACAATGACAGAGGTTGGAAGGAGTGCGAATACCGACAACCTCGCGCTGACATAAGATGGAAAGTGTTTGATAAATCTGAACTATCGGGAAAGGCAATATGGTATTAAAATAATATATCTCTGTGAATAAGTTAGCACAGGGTGAAGTTCGAACCCTTATATTTGCCCTTGTTTTAATGTCAAGGTCAATTAAGACTTTTGCTTAATATAGACTGTCTTACTTAATGTCTGTCTTACTTAACCCATATAAGGTTGAGTTCTAACAATCTATCACTAGTTAATGCGAACACAATTCTAACCTTATACAAATATGTTACTCTATTTCAATGTTTGACCAATGATATATGACGGTTACACTGTGATTTTGAATTACTCCAATGATAAATCCCCATTTCATGTTAGATAGATCCCTGAAAAGATTTAATAAATCCATTCAACAATTATTACTTTCGATGATTGCAACTATATAATCTGATGCACTGAACATGCACCTCTCATACTTATCACAATATTACCATTCGTACATTTTGTACGGAAATTCAAAAGGAATGCCTTTTGTTAGAGTTTTGTTAAATGACTTTCACCCAAAATATATCTTAAATACATATTATTTGAATGTGGTGGTAGTTCCCGGCCTGTCAATATTCCCGCAACGGCCCAGCGATTACCCTGCGTTTACCCATGGTATTAGGTGAAGGGGGGGGGGGTTGGGAATTAGTTCACACAATTAGAGCACGCCAAAACTCTTCCATACTTTTTCAGGACAGAGAATTTGTCGAGATGGATCTCACATTTAATGGAGCCCCAAACCGACCCTCGGAGACACCGCCTCCCTCTCCTTCTCCCTCTATTAACTCTGTGGAGCGAACCCGAGGAGGGTGCTGTGCGAGACGCTTCAATGCCCAACGTCGCTTCATGGTGAGTTATTCTTCCCTCTCGTCCACTTCACGTTCTTCGAGCTTTTCTTAACCCTGTATTGTTGGCATCTTCTTCGTTTTAGCTTCTCCCAGCTACCCATATACATGTAGTTCAGGTGGCACCATTTAATGACTTACACGCAGGTGCAAATTTTCTCTCCTTTGCTTATTTCTTCATTTCGTCAGTCTTAATTCTTTTCTAACAATACTTAACCTTCTGTTTTTATAAACACGTTCACCACCTTGCCCTTAGCATCTGCTGATTAGTCCCCAAAGTGTGTGATTTCCAGTCGTACGGTCTCCTCACCCTTTTCTTTAGTTACTTCCCTCTTGAGACGTTATGCCTTTAAGTTTTTACTAACACGGCTAATTTTGGGCATTCCTACAGATTGGTGAAATCCAGGCGTACGATAGAGTTGACGTGGAATTATCACCGTCGCCACAGGTGAGCGACTGTAGTTTAAAATGTTGTAGGAAAAACTATCACTTCTAGTCGAGTGCACCCATAGTATTAGTAACAGGTAGCCCGCAACTCGTCTTTGGTTTTTCAATTCCTCGTGTTATCTGTAGCATCGATATTCTTTAAATGTTCATATAATCTTTTGTAAATTGAAATTAAATGTGAAATAAAATTCAAGTCCATAACAAAAAAGAATGAGACTTAAAGTTTTTCGGCAAATTAGTTACCATATTTGCTGCTCTTATCACGACAACCATGCAGCATATGAAATCAGCATGCAAGTTTTATTTCTTTCATGGTTAAAACAAAAACTTTTAAAAAATTCCAACAAAGAAATTACCCTTAACGTCCAATTAAAAACTCCGTAGATCTATATCTAATCACACTTTGGGGAATAATGTAGCCATAGCAAAGGTGCCTGGGCAGGTCAAATATCCCGTTTCGTTGCAACTTTCCTTCTTTCATTTTCCTTTGTTGCATTGCCATAATGACTTTACCATCTATAATTAATACCTTGTTGTCACATGTCTTGGTCTGAAGTTGATATTTGTTGTACCAATCTTAGACCACATCACAATTTCACTTATATCTTTTCTGATTTCTTTGGTCTTCGTCCATGAAATAGCTGGATGTATTTTCTAACCGTTACTCATTTCTTGCTCAAAGCTGTCATGTTTATAATTTGATGGACATCTTTCTTGGTTAATCTCCAACCTGTAAGTTATTCCGAATTACCATAGATCATTTACTGCTGTAAATGACTTTTCTACAGCAGATTTTATTTCGCCACTCCACCCGTAATGAGTAAGGATTATGTAGCTCTGATCTCCTACCTATTTGAACATAATTGGCTACTTTGTGTTCTTATATACAATGTAGCGTTCTGGATGTAAATATTTATTTGCAGACATTCTGGGTTACTTTCTTATTCTGAAAATTAAAATTCCATCAACACAAACATTGTGTTAGGATAAACATTTAGGAAGCATCTCTTGAACAAAACAACCCCTTAAGAGGAGTTATATAGACAACTACAATATGTTCAGCACTGCGGACGTCTAAAGAGATTTAGATGCCAGACAGATTTGTGTCTGAGAATGTTGAAAGTCTAAGCCAGCTTTGGGTTCCTATAATTTTGTCACTGGATAGTTATCTGGAGTTTAAGAAAAGACAATCGGGCAAGATACAGGATTAGCGAATGTTAGCTCAAGCTGTATTTACCTCCCTCTAATGACAGACCCATTAGTCACCTTGAAGACGACATCTCCGAAAGGTCAAAGGAAAGGCTTCCCAGTTTTAGACAGAGACGGGTCTTGTCAGAGATTGATGGGACGACTGCCTCCTTACGCTTGCACTGCACGGTTTGATTCTAGTGGCCCTGGTTGCCTGTGGTCATTAATAAACCAGCGATGGACAGGGCTTCCGATCACAATACCCACAGCCCATTGCCCAGACGTCAATTGCAATGGACTTTACTTATCTGTAACTAACAGCCTTGTAAGGGACAATTCGCTTAAAGCCAGCAATCAGTAGAAGGGGTACTTTCCCGTCTGTTTAACGATCGCTGTTGCCTACAAGATTGCCACATATCAACAGCTGTCATGTTTAGTTATGGCTGTGCTAACAGTAAATTAGCATTGTTAGAGATTAAACTCTTTTGTGTTTTGTTAGTGGACGTGTTTCGAGGTTAGGTCAATCTGTTCATAACTATAAATGGTCGAGCAGAGATAGCATACCTCCGTCTATGCTGTTACTGGCCTGAAAGGAAACCATGTAATGTGTTGTCTTATCATAACCAGTGTAGAGCACTACGTAATAATAAGGTACTACACCCACACAAATAGAAAATGAAAATAGAACAGTGGCTTAAACAATACATCACAGGCTCACTATTTTATCATAAAACAGCGCCTTGTCCATTGCTATCAATGATTTTATTTCAAACCTCTAAGATTAACTTACTATCTCTTTTTTAAGTCCTTTCTTTCGCATCTCACTTTCTTTTCTTATTGAATATAATTCAAGTATTTGGAATATACAATTACCTTTCAATTGTGGTATCAAAGTCAGAAGCTTTGGTTTTTACTTCTACTGTATTATAATTTCAGACACGATCCTCCGGCCAGGAATCAGAGCAGGAAGAGCTGAACGACATTCAGATCCGAACCCCGGCAAACAACCGCTCGTCTCGCTCCAGCCTAAATACATTTCCTTGTAACCCGACGTCAAACAACACCCAGACGGTCACTACAGCAATCGTCACGCTGCCAGACACTAGTTCAACGTCTGAGACTGAACCGATGTGTACCCCAGGCCCTAGCACCGCTCTTCTCCCACATTCACAAAACCCAAATATGGTGAAAATTTCCACCTTATAACACCGATATAGGAATATGAATTGTATGTATTTTACTCTGACGGACTGCGAATGGATACACACCGTCTCAAAGGCTAAAGTAAATGAACTGACTTTCACGTGAAACTCATTCAAGGCGAGCGTCTACAAATTCAAAGATCCCTCTGACAACCGTATAAGCGGGATAACTCTTAAGGTGTTTTTGATAGCTCACCGACAAGTCTTCCTGACCAGACTCAACTGTGAGTGAAAGCAGTCAAGAAAAGCCCAGCCTAGCTTTTGACGTAGGGTTGTTACGGTCAACAATGGCAAATCATCGATGTAAGGAGACGTTAAAGACAGTTGTGAAAGTCGAGGTAACGAAGGAATGGTCTCAGATGGAATTTACAGCGTCAATGTGTCACGGTAAATGTTATCTCTGCTATCATTGTCCTGTGCTTTTAGGAATTAATCTTATTGGCATTAAATGGCAAAATCAGGAACCGTAACACGAGCACAATAAGTATGTGCCCAAAACGAGTTTCTCTTTGGAGTCATCGACCGAATGTCTTAAGTTGTACTGCATTTTCGCAAAATGGTTACCATGGTTTGTGTCAATGTTTCAAATAACACGTGATAATGTGGATGAAACACGTGATGGCACTATTCAGTTGGCGTGGACCATGATGATAGTATAGGAACCTTCAAAACGAAATGAAGTGAAGGTTTTTGTGTGTATTCTGAAAAGTAATATTTCATGCGGATTGACATTTATTTACAGTCCCAAACCCTACGGATAAGTCTGTCTTTTGTGCTTAATATGTATAAATTCCCCAAGCTCATGTGTTATGAGAGTGGATTTGGGATTGTCTGTGTGTTTGGGGTTAACTTGAATGATAGGTGGAATTATGTACTCGCTTAGTCTCCGCTCACACTGTGGTACATAACCTTTCGATTTCATTTTCTACGGGGATATTTAGGAAGTGATCTGTTATCAAAAGGAAGCAACATGTTATAGTGAGATGTTAATTGGAAATGTTCAGTTTCAGGAAAATGTAGGACAAAGCACAACAGCTGTTTAAATAGCAACAACGATTACTATTGTCGAAATGTATCGAAAGGCCTCGCCAGATGTTTGTCATGTTTCTTTTCAAATTGCCTGTCTAAGTAGACGTTTTCCATTCACTCGTGATTCTTGGATTTATAAAACGTTCAATTGAAATTTGGCCCAAGCCACGAACGAGCATGTTACAGACGCGTTGATACCATTCATATAATAATTGATGGTTACTAATGTGTTCAGAGTCAAGATTTGAAATGTCCTTTAATTAGTACCAGGATGAACTACATCGTGCAGTATGAGGGAGGCAGAAACTGAACTCCTTGATACCAGGATGAACTACATCGTGCAGTATGAGGGAGGCAGAAACTGAACTCATTGATACCCTGATGAACTACATCGTGCAGTATGAGGGAGGCAGAAACTGAACTCATTGATACCAGGATGAACTACATCGTGCAGTATGAGGGAGGCAGAAACTGAACTCATTGATACCAGGATGAACTACATTGTGCAGTATGAGGGAGGCAGAAACTGAACTCGTTGATACCAGGATGAACTAAATCGTGCAGTAGGAGACAGAAACTGAACTCCTTGATACCCTGATGCACTACATCGTGCAGTATGAGGGAGGCAGAAACTGAACTCGTTGATACCAGGATGAACTACATCGTGCAGTATGAGGGAGGCAGAAACTGAACTCGTTGATACCAGGATGAACTAAATCGTGCAGTAGGAGACAGAAAGCGAACTCCTTGATACCCTGATGAACTACATCGTGCAATATGAGGGAGGCAGAAACTGAACTCATTGATACCAGGATGAACCACATCGTACAGTATGAGGGAGGCAGAAACTGAACTCATTGATACCCTGATGAACTACATCGTGCAGTATGACGGAGGCAGAAACTGAACTCATTGATACCAGGATGAACTACATCGTGCAGTATGAGGGAGGCAGAAACTGAACTCATT
>JARDVA010332819.1:0-11375 GCA_030265315.1 Mopalia swanii | reverse complement strand
TTGATACCAGGATGAACTACATCGTGCAGTATGAGGGAGGC
Source organism: Mopalia swanii (assembly GCA_030265315.1). NCBI lineage: Eukaryota > Metazoa > Mollusca > Polyplacophora > Chitonida > Mopaliidae > Mopalia > Mopalia swanii. The sequence continues at coordinate 11,334 of JARDVA010332819.1, read as the reverse complement.
AGAAACTGAACTCATTGATACCAGGATGAACTACATCGTGCAGTATGAGGGAGGCAGAAACTGAACTCCACAAACAACCAAACAAAGGCATAGCATAAGGGACCTAGACCCAACCCAGCGATTCACTATCAATTAGATCTCTTTTTGTCTTAATAACAAGCCTTCTATAAATAGAAGTTATCAACTACTCTTTTCATACTAAAGTTGTCACTGAAATGTCCTTTTTACTTCTGAATGCCTTTATACTTCTCAACAAACTTATCAACTATAGTGTAATATTTGTAATCGAAAAATTATCTATGCTTTTAGAATATCTGCCTATTCCTTTAACAAGACAGGTTCTGAAGCTTATCTTGCGTGGCTGACAGACACTATTTGTCTTATTCCACCTTGTTGATTCTTTTCGCGTGATTTTTCCAATTATGGTATTTATTCTTCCTTCGGAAAACAGTGAGTTGAATGAGCCAAATGGTCAAAGGGAGATAATCCATTTTCTCCTTATGATAAAGGCCGTTTATATATAGAGATTTATATATATCAAAAGCTATGTCGAGAACTTCCTGTAGACGACTTTCGTGGCAAGATATATACAGTCAAGATAATCATTTACTTATCGGAATGAATTTTAACTGCAAGATAAAATTGAATTCTATTTGCACTCCATTTTATAATGTTAGGCCTATGAATGATAATTTACCCCTTATAAGAGATAATATTTCAATTCGCTGTATATAAAACATATACATGTATATAAAACATAATATATTTTTATCTATTTCACATCACACCGCCATGTTACAGACGCCATTTTGTCTGTCTGTTTGTCTGGAAGCCTTGTTCAGATTTGAACAATGTCTAACTCAAGTTTTGACTGGGTCATTGACAAGGGCGGCGCTGTTTTGAAAGGGAGACCAACCCTTTACGAGTACAAAGTCTTTACGCGTGTTGGCTAGTCGTTTAGCGCTGATTGTTATGCAAACCTAGTAGAAGCGATAAAATTCTCTATTCATGAAAGTCTGAACGAAAGGGACTCTCTTAATATTGTTCGCTTGGATTTGTTCATCATGATAAATAGTAGAGCTTTGTTTGGTCGCATCATCACCAGTATATCACTTCTAATTGTATGCATTCCCACAACACACACAAAAATGCACCTAGTTAAATTTAAAAACGAATAACAAAGTCGAGAGACCTGCAAAACAAAGGCGAGTAGGGTTCGTATGCAGCCTCTGCAGGCTGGATTTTCAATATCGACAAAAATAATTTGAAGCAAAAATAAAATAAAAATTAACCCTCCAGAGCTTCATTCTCTACCAGTGTAAGCAAAAATGTTCTCTTAACAATACACCGGACTTTTTGTATGGAATTAACGCCTTGAGTTATATTTTGTTTTCTAGTGGATCGGACTCGAATTGTTAAGAAATTTCAAGGCAGCAAAAGTTTAAGCACAATATTGACATCAGGGATACATTTATTGAAAATAAAACTCGGGTTAAAACAAACACACGAATGTGACACTTTTTTCATCGACCACATCGAAAAGGTGGTTAAAAGCTTGTAATATCAGACGTCTATCAGAAGTCTATCAAGCAAAAGTATGAAACCAGCCATTACGCAGTTCCAACGGCATTGTGACTTTCAGTGGACTTTCATACTGCCATATGACTCTGCGCAAGAAATGGGGGGTTTCGTTCGTTTTGCGCAGTTTGCATGTCAGAATCTATCGCCGTCTTATGGGTAGAATATAATCTTAGCCAAGCGTTAGAAGCTTATACGATCGAGCTTTATCATGATTTTCCAGTGATTCCACATCCAATTGTCGATGTTTCTCTATTTCTCTCCAGAGGGCTCTATCTCAACAATCAGCCTTGGTATAATCACACTACCGTTGAGACTGGGTAATGGCTGATTTCATACTTCTGCTTGATAGACTTATGGTTATATATATAAACCTCCCACAGGTTTTTTGTGCGACTGAGATAAAATTCAATCAAAGAAGCACTAGATGCCAGAAATGTTAAGAATGATTTATTAAAATATTGGTTTAATGTAACTTAACCTTTTGGAACTTCATCAACAGCACAATGAAACCAGTTACAAGAAACCCCATTAACAAACATCTCAAAGAACATCTCAAAGAACCTCTCAAAGAACAAACATCGAGCAGACGCAACGGAACATAAGCCTTGATTTTATTTTATTTTTATACATTTCCCCCCAAATATAGCTGTGATAGCCGTATATGAATGAATCTCCTCTGACCATACTCAACCTGACACTACAAATTCCCATTTGGAAACAACAGTTTGCAGCAATCTGGATTTTGTCGCATGCTGGTTTGAAACCAAATGGATTTACCTCAGAACATGATGTCTTAGACACTACTGAACGGCAAAACATAATGTATGTGAGCATCCATTGGAAGCACACAGCGTTGTCATGGACTCCATTTGAACTGCAGAGACTATCATTTGTGAAACAACTTAAACTGCGACTAATGCAACTAAAAAACATAATTTTGTGGAGATCCTTCGAAATCAATATGGACATAGAGCTTATATTCACAACATATTCAATAAAATCGAATTTTCTGATAAGCCTCAATTACTTCCACCCAGTGTTCACATCCATATATATATATCACGGCACCTAACAAATTTGTCACTTATATTATTCGCTTGTGCAATAAATCGTGTTGATTGCTATATCTATGTGATTATGTATTACTTTTATCATCTACTGTAAATTAAACTTGTTAATGTAGTTTAGATTCGACCTGTGATAGAGTGTTTGAAGGTTATTATGTTTTGACACAAAGTCTGAGATACCAAACGTTTTACTTTGCCCGATCGCCCTTTTCCACAATTTAGATTTTTTTATCTTTGTCATTTAAATTTCAATTACGTAGCCTAGTATTGTTGAGCTGTTTTTGGATTATTGTTTTGTTGTTGTTTGTTTGTTTGTTTTTTGTTTTGTTTTTTGTTTTTGTTTTTGTTTTTGTTTTCCTTCTTTTTTTAAAGCTCCAGTGTGCAATTCAGACATATTTACATTTTGCCTTTTTTTATATACCTTTTTATTGTAAGGATCTGTATATATTAACATTTGTGATTGATCAATAGTAAAGTAAAGTATGCACGCTAATATGGGATTTTCAAAATTATCCCGGATGTTAAATTTTTTGGATCAACCGATTCTATATCTGTATGCATTGTTATCGCTTTCATTTTGTGATGTTACTTTTTTTAAACGGGCAATGTCAGCATCATATCGAAAATCAAAAACGAGTGTCTAAACAGGTTAGTGAAGTAGAGTTCAGTGTCAGCCAGATAGCTTCTGACTTTGATGGTTTTGGGAAAGACTGATCTCCAAATCATAAACGACCTTGCCAGATAAATTAAGTGACTGAGTGATTATGTGCAAGAAAGTATATAATGATTACCCATTCCAGTGTATTGTTCCAATGTATCATAGAGTATTAGAGAGGAATTATAGTCCCCAATTCAGATCGTTTTATCCTTTCAAACATATGTAGACATTGTGGTACATGACAGGGTCGTGTCTTCTTTCCAATCCTTTCTACTAAACAAAATTATCAAAAGAAAAAAAGTAATATTTTTCTTCTTAATTTTGTCATCAGCACACGAATTTAATAATGTGTATGGATGGGTGGAGGTCTTAGTCAAACGAAATAATATCTTTCCTGTTTTTATAAAAAAAAAATTGCCATTTATATTGTTTCAAAATATATATCTGGCATTTTGAGCCAAAGAGTTCCCTTAATAGTGTGAGTATTATGCACAGTCTGTACATTTGTTCCCTGTACCACGGCTCTGCAAAGCCTGACAATCAACTTTATGTGGCGCTTTTTACAGAACTGACATGGTTGTTAATGGGGAGATTTGTCCAGAAGGACGCCCTTTTGTTACTTGATAACATGGTCAATCTGCGATATGAACATGGTTGATATTTGTAACAAAATGACGCCCACTGAGTATTCAACTTATCGAGTTTTATCTCAGTGGCATGCTTCTCTATTTCAACAATATTCGGTGGCACCAGGCTCACGTCTTTAATGTCGTGTTTTTAGCTTCTGAATTTCGTTTACATATCACTCTTTTAGTGCAACAGTGTAGTGACCCGTGAGGTTTTCACTCCAGGGCGTTAGACAAATCATCTTCGATCCTTGTTAACCAACTCTAATGTAATCAGGGTTACATACTGTTATTTCTATTGATGTACATGTGTCGTCTATACCCACTCTTGTTAAATCTTCAAATTTTTATGTATATCACTGACTGTCATTAAAAGTATTTCTACCGTCAAACTGACTTTTTCCATGATTATACTAGACTAAGATTAGACTCAACCTGAGAAGTGGGCGGAGTGGGGTACCGCTTTTCTTCCGTCCATCTCTAATGTTTTGAAAACAATAAATTGAAAACGAATTCGTGGATTAGCTTCAATCCTGGAATGTAGCTTCTTCCTGGTAAGAATTCCACAAAACATATCCAAATAAATTCACACATTAAATTCCTATCTAATTCCTGGTTCCTTCTGTTACAGTGCTGGGTGTGATTGTATTTCACCAAAGTACATACATGTGCTAAAATGACAGCTATTGCGCAATTGGCCGCTTTAACATGTTTATGCTGTGATAATTTGACAAATTCGCCGATTAATTCGGTTGGTCTGTAACTTCTATCTGATAAGTTTGTTAATGTGTGTGTTTATTCAGCCTTGAACCCCGTTATAGGTTATTTCACTCACATAATGGCATACCAGCCCAATGGATAACGGAAACCACTCTCAGCGTACTTGGCAACAAGTACATACACTTGTATCTAGTTATTAAACATCCGTTTAATGAGCCTACCAGTGGCCGGTTTCGTCATTGATTACCTTATGTAATAGGAAAAGAGCTTCCGTAGTAATTCCCACAATCGAAATATAACAACAAATCAACCAGAACAAAACTTTTTGTAATACTGAACATAGATGCCCTCACTGCCGTCAAAAGTTTGTAATAGGGATATTCCGAAGTTTCTCCGCCACTGGCCATTTTTTATCTAAGAAATTAATCAGCGCGCTTGCGCAGCTGTCGAGACTTCCAAGGCACGCCTTGGCAGCACTGAACTCTCCTTATTTGGAAGACACGACCTTTGACCCAAGGCTATCGCCCGTGGGAGATTCTATAAGTACTTCCTTGGGTCATAAAACCGCCTGTAAATGTAAAACGGTCTCCGAATAAATCAGTTCACGTCGGTTGTCTTTAATAATTTTTATTTCTTTCAATTCACATACATGTACCGTGAAGAACAAGTTATAAGTGCTTAGTGTGAGATTGTTTCAAAGTACCAAATAAAAGGCTTATTTCACACGGAGCAATAATCTCTGACGATTGTTGTACATGCCTATACATATCTGATAAATACAAATACAGAACATCGATCGTTTACTAACGTTAACGTTTCACGCTAATAACGACTAAAACAAGACCCACGGAGGCCAAAATTCAAACACCATTTACAGAAGACACTTTAAGAGCCAGACATAATTTGCTGATGGGTTCTGCCAATTCCGATGGAATCCGTGTGTATACCTGTATAAGCTTGTCCATACCCCATGAGTTTCTAGGTGCTGTGTTCTCTGTCAGTACGGAATTGTTTGTCTGAATGTTTCGTCCAGGCGTCAGCCATTTTTACCTCAATTGAAGGAAAACGTATTCCATAACCCATCTTCGCCAAAACAAATCTCCTAGGCATTGTATTTTTCTCCATCGTCTCTTACAATAGTGATATTAAACTGTCCTGGGAACACTCACCCAGATCTCACCAGGAGTAAATAGTTAGGAATGAATGCTTCCACAGCATAGCTATCGCTTCCTATCACCACCACCACGATAGGACGCGAGTTAATTGAGTCAAATGAGTCCATAGACGATGGAGTATAATTCTCAAAAGAGCGTCTGTAAACATTCTTCGTCACTGCGAACACTTTGTTCAGGACGTAACGCAAACAATATTTTTCTCCTAATTCGAATTAACGTTTCCCATACTCCTCCTTGATGGGTGGCTCACATTCGTTCTGAAGATATATCTGTATTTGAAACTGATTCCAACTCTATATTTCCTCTGCAGTTCTCGTTCGCTCATTTCAAATAAATTCTTAAAAGAGCAGTTTGCTCTTTTAACCTTAAACTGATCGAAGAAATCCATTTCAATAGATGAAGGGAATACTGATTGCATGGTTAACAACCGCTGTGCAGGAAGATCTGCCCAATGTTGCTAAAGAAATCTACCTTGATACTCTTGACGGTTGTCCATGTGTACTGTTAACTAACTTTCACTTCTGGATCATGGGTGGTCGGTTGTTCCCGTCAAATTCCGCGCTTGGTCGCTATAACCATTCTAGACCATTTGATCATTCGCTGTGTTCAATACATGGACTATTAAGGCACCGTATGGACAATGAATCGTCATTGATCTGCCTTCATTTAAACCAGCGTGAAATGTGTAGTATCCGGTATCTTGATTGTGATGTAAGGTAGGCGGACATGATATATATGTCCAGAACTGACTTTCATCCAATTGATAATCAAGATCCCTAACTATAATCCGACTAAGACGCACCTCCATTGTTGCAGCTGTAAGTTTCATTCGGGGAATTGAAACTTTCTTCACGGGAGCGACTCTCGATTTACAGCAATAACGTTGCGGTGTGTCTGTTAGTCGTTGATATACACAGTATTTCCACATATACACAGTATTTCCAGATATACACAGTCACTTGCATCGGAACTACGTTAAAGGTAAGATACACTGTGGAAATAATATAAAGGTTTGTAATACCGATTTACTTCCACGCTCTCTAGAAGCAATATAGGTCAGCCATCAATTGTTTCCATTTTTCTGATTTTGGCAAGTAACTTTTTTTCATCCCAAGCAGCCTTCAGCCTTCAATTCCCGAAGAATCAGTTTGGCAATAAACACCACACAAGGAAGAAACCAAACGGGTCGCAGACAGTGTACCTCTCGTCGATACTAAACCCAATGGTATCCTTCTTTCTACCGACATCAACTTATTCGTAAATTCGAGACCTTACAACGTACCCTGAAAAGTAACAGAACATTCGAACAGGACCCTTATTTAACTGGCAAGTATGGGTGAAAGACGTCATGGTGAGGAATATAGCTCTTCCCACCAACTGTATCTATTTAGTCGGGTGGACACGCTCAGCCTACCCCCTTATACAAAATATTGTCAATAAATCTAAAGTTGTCCTCATTCAATTTTAAGCGATTTTTTTATTTTTGATTAAGACCTAGCCATATTATATCTTGTAGCTTGCTGTTTGGAACGATGACATCCCCTGCTTAAGATAGTAATTATATATTGTAGTGACTATCAGTCATTTTAATAGAGCTTTATATATTTTCTAAAAAATCTTTTTTCCTCAGTATAACTCTCATTTCGGTCATGTATCACATGTTCCAGTAAGTGGAGGCTGATGGATTCTCGAAAAAGTGAGCGTGACATTTCGAATTCAATGTCCGCATCAATGGCGGCGACAGACGTGGGATTTACAGCTATCGAGTTCATATTTTCACTCGTTAAAGATGGTCTTACTACATTTCAAATTATCCAACCGGGCTTGGAATTCGTCGCATGTGAAGTCCCGCGTTCACCTGTCTTCCGAGACCACGGTATGTAGGTATCTGGCACGTCAATTACAATAACTCAATGTCGGAGTGTATTGTTGGTAGCTGTGTGTCCTTTAAATGTTACCATGACTGAAAGCCGTTTGAAGTGCCCATATTTATCTAAGTCCCCTATATGAACGCCAGTAACAGTCTGAAACTTATCTTATGCTTATCTTACACTGGCCATCACCACCCTATTTCGTCAAAACATGGATGTACAAAACGAAGCGGAGATCATTAGTTCTGAGAAAGTATAAGTTTGTTTTTTTTAGTTCCATGCTATCTTTTATTTTAACTGATACAGACACTTAAGTTTCGTGATAGTTTGTGAAACTCAAAGTTATTTTACATATCAGAATTTTGTTCAGGTATGTCAAGTAAATATTTTGCCATATGGGAAAAGGACGGGCTTATGTATGAAAAGAATTCTACATATGTCGAAATGAATATATTGGAGTAGTTCAAGTATGATTTGCTATTACATAATAAGGAAGGTTTCACCAAGTATAGTGTGGAGCGGTGGAACATTAATTTTGTTACTTTTTTCTGTAGTGCGGAGCGTTGGCGCTCCTGGTCCGCCCCGCGGTATACATATAATAATACAGGTTAGGTCTTTATTCAGTACTTAGGAACGGGGAGCTCCTTAGTACCTAATTCGGATCGGTTGTAACAAATGATGTAGTAAGGGGTCAGTCTGATGCAATGGTCGCCATAACAAAGATAAAAACTGCAACCACAAGATTCAAATATTTGACCTCGAACGGCCATGGATACCTACATAGCTTATCATTGTGTCCTTATAAGTCTACAGAATTAGTTGACGTGTTAGAGCTGTTTTTGATACTGATGAGATGACGGGTTACGACTTATAATGTTATATTCTTCTACATGTCGAAAGCTGTATTGTAAGCTATGGCCGCTGGTGGAAATCGCGTGGAAAAGACGAGATTTGGCCACGTGGTAAACATGTGGATAATCCAAATAATTATGACGTTATGATTTCCACCAGATATACACGTCTTTCAATCAATCCACGTGGTATAAACAAGCATTGTGCACGTGTTGGACATGGGATATTGCAGCGGGACGTACATTATGTATTGTTCACGTCTATAACACGTCACAGGTGGAAGCCAGTGCGTCCTGGGAGTTGACTCGCTTTTAGTAAGGGAAGCGGATGCTAATCTTTTATACTTACATCGACAATGGGTGTCTTGGGTCAGTGGTTTAAAAAGTGTTGATGAGTTGAAATAATTATATGCATGATGGTTACGCGTTACGAGCAGTGTAAATGAACGAGACTGATGTAAACTCATGTTTTGCAATGACAGTGACGTTGAAAATGAAACAATGCGTAAATATTTCAAACAACAACGACTGCTGAAGTCATAAATGGAAGTCACAACAATCCCTTAGATATAAATAAGCAGCATAACCAAGATGACTGACACATCATCGCCTCATATGGAAACAGTTCGAAGCTGATAGCGGCGAATTTATTCTACGATCGGAAAATGTGTTACTAGATACTTTCACGAACAATAAATCACGTGGTAATCACATGATAATGCAGTTCAATTCACGTTACAGTAATCATGTTGTATTCACATGGTTTTAGTGTGGTTCTATTCGCGACAAATTTAAACCGTGGTATTGACATGTTTTTACGGTGGCTCCAATTACGACAAATTATCCACGTGGTTTTATTTGGATCCAGCCACAAGATATTAACCACGTGGTATTCATGTGGTTTTCTCGTGGATCCACCACTTCCCCAGTATATCACTCGTAAATCAAGTGATTTTGGTGACGTGTGCCCGAGTTTGAAGGCGGATAAAGCTTGAATGTCTCAAAATGGTCACGATTCAATATGTAGGCCTAAGCTTCGGTACCATCAGTAATTCCGGCATTTTTCCTCTATACATGAAAATGAAGGATTAGTTCTTTAGTTTTTTTCTTTTCTTCTTTATTTGACATATCCATAAAAGTATTTCATATATTCTTAAAATAATTGTATATAAGTATAAAGATTCATTGTAGAGTTCCTATGGGTCGACAAATCGTAGTTTGTAGGCCTTGTTTTGTCACTAGAACAATGATAAGCGCGAACTTGGTCGTTCTAGTATATAAGTTGCAGTTATAGCTGTAATGTTGACGCGTCCCTTGGAATCTCCAATAACTTTGTTGTTGAATATTTTAATAAATTGCTATATAAGTGGATAAAAGAAGATCCGGCCTGGCAAATTATTAAGAGTGATTTTTCATACATATACGCCGGCAGAAAGATACGGGTGAACATATGAGGTCTAGTTTTATTAAGAAATAAAGACTGAATAGAACGAAGCTGGGGGTGGGTGTGGGGGGGTTGTCGGTCGTTCCCTGAAGCTTCTTCAGCCAAGGGTTTTTGTATTATGTGTTGGTCCGTGCCACGCATGTATCAATCAGAATCGCGCCAGCTTGTTTTACTTAATAAACAAATATATTATCGTTTTCTAAAATAATAACATGTCTACAATAGTGATCTTTGTTAATTACATTAATCATCTTAAATTAATCATAGGCTTCACTATTTAAATACGTTAATATAATTGTCCCTCCTGGAAATTTTCTTTCCACCCCACCCCACCCCCTGCAATGAAAACAAGTAAACATTCCTATACATTATTATTATTATTTTTTTTAATTAGTTTTTCATTTAGATAAACAATACCTAACTTTACGTCCGAGATGAAAGATGTATAAACTTGGTTCTTGAAAGCGTTTAGATCAAATAATAAAAGGAAAAGTCCAAAGCCACCATACTCATCCACGAGCATTCACAGCGTCTGTGGTCAACAAGTTGATAGAAACAGTACAACTAAACTGTTCTGGTGCAAAAAGCCTTTCAGATAAACTAAATCGACACCTGGCGAGCTAAAACTGAGATTAAGACTGACATCAAAAGTCATAGTTAACCATATTAGACCTATTATAGCACACAAGAGAAACACAAATCTAAACAACCCGAGATTAAGATCTGTTAAGAAACTTGTCTGGGGGGGATATTAGTTTTATACATGTTTGGTAGTGTAGAACTGCGGCAGTGTAGAATCTAGAGCTTCCGGGGTCTATAGGTGGCCCCTGGACCATCGCCTCATTTTTCACAGCGCCTGTGAGTAAGCAAAGCTAGAAGAACCACTACAAATAATTTATCTCGTGGAAAAAACTTCTCAGGCAAACAATATCGCCACATATAAGCAGAGAAAAAAAATTAAAAACTGATATTGAAACTCATATAGTTAACTACATTAGTTGTTCATGGCGAAAATGGCCCAGAACACGCTTGTGGCTGTGTAGAACTCGAGGGCTTCCTGGGCCTAGGCGGCCCCTGGACCATCGCCTAATTATGCTGTGAAAGTCACCCCCACCCCTCGTACGAGGGCGCTGAAGTCAGTACTTTGTGTGGTCACCGTGAGCTGCAATCACTACGCGACACCTCCTTGGCATAGAATGAATGAGTCTTTGAATCCGGGCACGTGGAATCTTAACCCATTCTTCATGCAGTGCATGGGACAGTCGCGGAAGCGTCTGAGGCGCTGGGTTACGCTGGCGTAAACGTCTGTCCAGTTCGTCCCAAAGATGCTCAATAGGGTTA
>JARDVA010332818.1:0-168608 GCA_030265315.1 Mopalia swanii | reverse complement strand
CTTGGAGAAGGGTTCCTAGAAGCGTTAAAAATGTCAGCGGTTGCAGCCTTAGGGGCAAATGTCGCAAACAAGATTGGGAATCTTTATAACCCAACAATTGAAGATGTTATCGCTGAGAAGTCCCCTCTTGAATATTTTAGCCACAAAATTGCTCATGCAGCCTTAGGGTGTGCTATGGGAGCCGCTCAATCGAGTGACGGCTGTGTTGCGGGAGCGACAGGGGCTGTGGTCGGTGAGGTTGTTGCGGAAGTTCAGTTAGAGAACTGGGTTGCCGATAAGATCCAAGATTTTGGTAAAATGGACCTTAACACTATTTCTATGGATGAGCTGAGGGAAATCCGTAGAGACTTCAAGAACGAAAAGCAAATTTTCAGAGAGCATAATATAGATACTGCTAAATTCACAGGCGCTTTAGCAGCTTTTGTTACGGGTCAAGATGTCAATATTGCTGCGAGTACGGCTGAAAATGCTGCCGAAAACAATAATACAATTGCTCTTGGAGCAGCAGCAGGTGCGTGGGCGGGGCCTCCAGGAGTAGTTATTGGAGGAGCTGGGGGACTCGCAGTTGCTATCTTGATCTGGATGGTGATGGATGATGATAGTGAGAGTGATTTTCCAGTTCAATCTTCTAGCTCTGGAGCAACTGCTGGTGCATCTGGTAATGCTCCCGATCCCGATGATTTCGATCCTAATCAGGATAAAAAGGGGAGCACTACTTCAAACAAAGACTCTAAACTTAAATCTGAGATTAAGCGTGGTCAAGCTCCCAAAGGTGTAGAGCGGTATGATGTAGGTAAAGTGAAGGGTGAGCAATCTCATATCCATTTCAATAATGGAGGAGCTCTTAATAAAAATGGAACTTGGAAACATCTACCTAAACATGGTAATAAAGCTTTAACCAATAAACAAATGAAGTGGCTTAAAAAACACGGTTGGAAATTACCTTAAAAGGATAATTAAACATATAGCATAGGAATTTCTTTATGAATAAACTTTTAGGAAAGAATCAAAACCAAATTTTAGAGAAATATGCAAAATGGTTTTCTGAGAATTTTAATGAAGAGACTAGATCTATATCCATTCCCTTTGATGAGTTTAAGCACATTTTCTCAAAGAAGGGAGTCTCAATTCAGGATATAGATAACCATTTTACCCTCTTTTGCTCTGAGATGAAGTTAGCTTTATCGACTAGAGGTATGAGCTTACACTTTGCAATGGTATTTACAGTAAAAGAAGTTCTTACCTTTGATGAAGAAAAAACTCCTTCTGAAGAAGTCTGGCAGGAGATTATCGTAGATTCCAACCAAGAGAAACTCTTTCCAACTAAAAACCATAAAGCACCTCCAAGTTTATATTTACTCTCAGATCCTATGGATTTAATTACCTATCATACAAAATCATTATCTTTCTTCTCTAACTTTGATAGCCATGTTTTTACAAAAGTGGCTTTTTCTGATGAAGCCGATATCCTTACAACTTTAAACTTCATTCAAAAACTCTGAAAAAAAGGGAGCTTTAGGAGGCCTTGGCGGAGGGCTTAACGCGGCAGCAGGTTTGTTGGCGGATGCCTTGAATGGAGATCGCCATGATACAAACTCTTCTATTGGTGTCGCGAATGAGCAAAAGACAGATAAAGCGTCTCAGGCCAACTCTGGATCTACCGCAACCTCTTCGAACGCCTCCCCCGATCCCGATGATTTCGATCCTGATGATGATACAGGCAAGATTAAAACAAGTGCAGAGGCTAGAAGAAGGGCAAAAGAGTTAGGTTATTCAGAAACGAATTATTTTTCTGAGGGTATGCCTGTCTTTAAAAAAGGGAAAAATTATATTACACCAGATAGAAGCTCTCATAATGGGGGGATTTGGAAAATGGGGAGAAATTGGAAAAAACTCAAGAATAGAGGTTCTAGAACAGGAACTTACGACTCAAATCTTAATAAGATAGGTAAATAGTATGAATGTTAGAATTACGAAGTATAACCCAAAACACCGAGATGAAAATGGCGCTTATATTCTGGATGAATGGACAGATATTTCAGATATTGGGAAATATCCTGATTTAGAAACCTATGAAGAGTACAAAGTTTGGGAAAAGAAATATTGGGAAACAATAGAGTCTATTTTAACAGACCTTAAAATAGAGAGACTTGATATTAGTTATTTTGAAGCATCTATTTTTACAAAGTCAGAGCTTGCAGAGCGTTATGCTCATGATGATAAAGAATTGTACAACTCTTTTCATAAAATTTATAAAGCATATAACTTTTCGTATAAAATATTCTTACATATTTTTAGTATTTTATACCTTAAAATTAATGGTCGTCACCACATAGGGAGATTTTTTCAACGTAGATCTTTTAAAAAATATTCTGTGAGCCTAAAAGAAGCAGAAAAACTATTCTACCTATGTATGAGAGGCCTTATATATGTACATTTTTCAGGAGAAAAAGGCGTTACTATTCATACAGGCTACGATTTTTACGCTTATTTAGAGGCCGATGTGAATTTCACTTGGGATGAAGTCTCTGGAATTTATGTTGAGGAGTGTCCTTCTTTCCTTTGTGATAAAGATCTGAAAGAGATTACGGAGCGTATGTTTTGAAAAAGAAGATCTTTCAGGTAAGTACATGAGGGTATATTTAGAGAAGTAAATTGTAGTTTGAATTAGGTGGATAGGTAGCTTTTTGTAATTTCAAACGCGTGCTTTCATAATCAGAGGCGTCACTATTTATGAAGTGGTCGTTTGGAAAATAATGTTTAAAATATATATTGATAGCGAAGGATCTGGGAACATTCAAATTGGAGATTGGTCTGAACAATTTTCTGTAGATTTGTTTTTTGAGCAAGAAGAAAATTTTTGTAAAATGAGCAAAAGAAGAAAAAGATTTGTGGAACCTCAAAAAGAATGGAGAAAGAGAGGTAAAGAATATTGTGAAGATTTGTGGAAGAAAGAACTCACAAACTTTATTTATGAGAAAGCAGATGTTTGTATCTTATATAAACAAAATGGTCCTCCTAGATACAGTAATTTTTGGGCAGGTTGGGTTCTTATGCGTGTTGGTGAAGATATTGTTGTAACAGATGAGCTGTTCTTCTTTACACCGATATTAAAACTTAAAATTATGTTAAATATTTATGATTTTAAAGGGGTTAAAGAATATTTCTCTCTCCAATGTAAACGGGGTAAAGGGTTAAATGATGAAGAAATTTCTGAGTGGATTATAAATGAGGAAAGTATTAAAGCCTTTTTACAGGATACATGTGTAAGGAACTAAAGCTAGAAGCACCTTTATCGTTCAGAAAACTAGAATGGGAACCTATGATCGAAACTTAAGAAGGATAGGTAATTAGTATGCATATTGAGATTAGTAAATACAACCCAGAGCTTCGAGATGAAAATGGACACTATAACTTTGACACATGGCTTGATATTTCAGATATTGGAAAATATCCTGATTTACAAACCTATGAAGAATATAAAGTTTGGGAAAAAAAATACTGGGAGACAATAGAATCTATTTTAAGAAATTTAGGAATAAAGCACTTAGAGATTACCTGCTTTGAGGCTTGGGCAAGAGAACAGTCAGAGTTTTCTTCTAGGCGCGTTCTTGAAGATTCAGAATTAAAAGAAGCACTTTCTAATATTTATAAAGCCTATAACTTTTCTTACAAAAGGCTTTTAAACGTCTTGGGATACGGATTGTTTAGAATTAATGGTAAATATCGTATAGGAAGAAGTTTCCAAAGGGTGTCTCGTCAGAAAAAGACTGTCACGCTAAAAGAAGCAGAACAGCTTTTTTACCTGTCTTTACGAGACGCAATCTTTGTTGAGCTGTCAGGAGAAAAAGGGGTTTGTATTAGAGCTTTATCTGATTTTTATAGCTATTTAGAAGCAGATGTTGATTTTACGTGGGATAAGGTGTCAGGAATTTATATTAGACCAGCCTCTCCTTATCGTAGTGAAGAAGATGAAGAGGAATATAAGAGAAATTTTAAAGAAGGCATATTCCGATGGTAAGTTTTTCACAATATTTTCTGTGTTGTTAGACCTTAGGTCCTCAGAGAGTCTTGTCAGGGCATTGTCAGATTAACTTTGAATTAAGAACCAGCATTTGATTTTTTTACTTTATGAAATGATCTGTGTTGTTTGAAATGGTGAATCTGCCTCTTTTCTTCCCTGATCAATAACAAAGGTGATTTGGGTGGGGTGTTTAAAGACCTTACGTCCTCAGCAAGCCTAAAGTCTCTTGCGATTAGTATGCTCTCAGCAGGTCTTATGTCAGGCGTGGGTGGTTTGCTCAATACTGATTTAGCGGCCAGTGCAACAGATCTAAGCTTTGTAGAACAAGCACGCAACGTGCTGATCCGTGCCACGATCAATGCGGGTGTTGAGGGTGTGGTTAACGGAGGGGATCTTGGAGAAGGGTTCCTAGAAGCGTTAAAAATGTCAGCGGTTGCAGCCTTAGGGGCAAATGTCGCAAACAAGATTGGGAATCTTTATAACCCAACAATTGAAGATGTTATCGCTGAGAAGTCCCCTCTTGAATATTTTAGCCACAAAATTGCTCATGCAGCCTTAGGGTGTGCTATGGGAGCCGCTCAATCGAGTGACGGCTGTGTTGCGGGAGCGACAGGGGCTGTGGTCGGTGAGATCATAGGAGAGGCTTATCTTACAAAATGGGTGAGAGAGCGAGGAGCAGAAGTGGCTGCGATAAAAGCTGACAATACTCTAACCTATGAACAAAAAGCCCAAGCGCTTAGAGAGTTTCAGAGTAACCTCCAAATAGAAAGTGACATCCTTAAAAATAAGGGTGTTAATATGGCTAAACTGGGAGCAGGGCTTGCAGCTTTTGTGACAGGTCAGAATGTTGACACAGCGGCAGATACAGCAGAAAACGCTGTTGAGAACAATGCTGTTTGTGCGGGAGCATGTATTGCTGGTCTGGTCATAATAGCAGGTATGCTCTATTCAGGGTCTCAAGGGGATGGTGATGTATTCAAAGGTTTGGGGGTTATTGGACGAGGAGAAGATCCTCTTTCACAAGCGGTTGCTTCTGGTATAAATACGGCTGTTGAGCTTTCGATGGAGAAATACCCAGAAGAAACGCTAGCGGTTCTGGGTGTTATCCAGAAGGTTAATGAGACAATTGATGCCACTCTAACGTTCGTAGATGACGCGACAGGAAATGTTGTTTCTGTGAACTGGAACAAGCTTCCCCAAGAAACCAGAGACAGAATTGCAGGAGGGTTTACAGTTGTGTCTCTTACAGCTACCGTGGCTACAGCAGGGGCTGGGAGTGTAAGTCTGGTAGGAAATGCTGGAAAGTTTACTCAACCTTCCTAAGGACTCTACGGGAAAATTTAGTAAGCTCGTAAAAGACTACAATAAGAGAAATCCAACAACTTCCAATTCGAATAAACCTGCTAAGGGAAATGTTGGAGGAAATTCAGGAAAAGGGTCAACGTTTTCTGATAGAACCAAACTAGACGACCATTTTGAAAGACATGGCGCTGACTTTAATATAGCGTCTCCCGCAGAGTATGAAAAAGTAGCAGATAATTTCTTGACAGGATCTAAAAATTCAACAACCCTAGAGAGAGTTAGAGCTAATGGAGATGTCGTTCGCTTCGATCAAACAACAAATTCTTTTGGTGTCATATCAGAAGATGGAGTAATAAGAACATTTTATAAACCAAGTCCTAGGTCTCCATCTAATCCAGGGGGATATAACTCCTCACTATACTCTTCACCGTTGGAGTACTTTAATGCACAGTAAACATAATATTTGCCCTGTCTGTGGATATCCTCATTTAGATATTCCAGCCTATGATGAGTTCAACTGTTCTTCTTATGAAATTTGTCCCAGTTGCGGTACTCAATTTGGCTACGATGATGCAGGATATTCACATGAAACTCTCAGATCTAACTGGTTAAAGAAAGAATGCCCCTGGTATGGCCATCAAAAACCTCCTAAAAACTGGGACCCAATGCAACAATTAAAAATGTTGGTTACAAATATTAAAGGAAAGTAAAATAGTTCCCAAACGAAAAGAGGCAGGTGTAAATTTTTTAACAAAAATACCCTGGAGAAACTCTAATAGTTTTAGGTGTTATTGAAAATATTTCTGAGGTTATTTCTGAGGATATTGAAGCCATTGTCACTTTTGTAGATGACGCGACAGGAAATGTTGTTTCTGTGAACTGGAACAAGCTTCCCCAAGAAACCAGAGACAGAATTGCGGGAGGGTTTAAAGCTGTTTCTTTTATAGTTCCAGGGGCAGCTGCTGGAAAGTTAGGAAAAGGGGGAAAGGCTGTTGGAGGTAGTGCAGGAAAGTACACTCTACAGAAGGTTGACCTTCCTGAAGGTTCTGTTCAAAGAATCGGCGATCTTATAGATAAGAAAAATTCTTCGAAAGGAGGAGGTTCCACTAATAAACCTTCTAAGGTTACAGATGAGGGTAAGTTATTGCCGCCTCCTACATCTGTGGGTTCAGCAAGACGATTAGAACCAGGTGTAGCGTCACACGGAGGTGCTTTGCCAAAGATTAAAGAGGGTGATAGATGGTTGAAAGGTAGCAGTAGGAATGCAGGTAAAATTCCAAGCCAAATTGCAGAAAATCTTTCTGGGAAGAGTTTTAGAGATTTTAATCATTTTAGACAAGAATTTTGGAAAGCTGCTGGAAATGATCCTATATTGGTAAAACAATTTTCATCAGGAAATCAAACACTGATGAGAAATGGTAAAGCGCCATTAGTTTCTTCAAATCAAGGTGTTGGTAAACGTCAGAGGTATGAGTTGGATCATAACCAAGAGTTGCAAAATGGTGGGAATGTTTATGATATGAATAATATTGTCATAAGAACACCATTGAATCATATTAGGGGGAAATAATGACTGAAAATGAACTATTAAAACAAGAAGTAGCACAGATGATTATAAGTTTGGTGTCTGGTACCTTTTCGGAAGAAGAGGAAAACAATTTACTTGAAGAAATATCTAAGCTGTCTCCTGATCCAGAATGGTCAGATTATATTTTTTGGAGTGATGAGTATAATGATTCAGATGGGAATTTAGATATAAATGCAGTTGTCCAAAAGATTTTTTCGTACAAAGTAATTAAACTGTAATCATGTTTTTGATCTAATGGCAAAGATCCTTTAGAATACACTCTTCACAAAATCGCTTATGCAGTCTTAGGATGTGCGATAGAAGCCGCAAAAGCTGACTCTAAGTTCTGGCTATGTTGGCCAAGTGTGACAGGGTCTGAAAGATTAGTTGTTGGTTCCCCGATGGTAAAGCTTATTATACAAGAGATTACTATAAAACTTTTACTTTAATGGAATAAGTATGATTTTAGATAAAGTCTCTTCCCCTTATTTAATTCAATGCACTGAAGATCAATTAAATGTTCTGTCTCAAAGAAAAGAAACCTTCTATCTGTTAGATGGGGTTGAATGCAAAACGTTGAATAATTTTTTTACTGAGATCTCTGAAAAGCTTAATTTCCCAGAATATTTTGGAAGGAATCTTAATGCTCTTTTAGATTGTTTAACTGATCTTGAATGGTTAGAGGAATCTCAGTATTTAATTTGTGTTAGAAATGCTGAGTCTTTCCTTATAGAGGAAAAAGAAGAAGTATTTATGGGCACTTTAAATTATCTTGAAGAAGTAGCTTTTGAATGGAGCCAGAAAATTAAGAACGGAGAGTCTTGGGATAGAGAGCCTATTCCATTTCATATCGTATTTACCCCTTCTTCCAGTGATAGTAGTTGGGCCGATAGATTAAAAAATATGAATATGATGGTTCCTGATTTAGAAGTTTTTTGAACTAATGGATTAAGGTGTTGCCACTTTATGATGGCTTTAAGGGGAAGCCAAAGGAAATAGATCTTAAGAAAGGAACACATTTTGATCGTTATGGAGGTTACTTTGATAAAGAAGGTGAATTTGTCGATAAAGGTGAGTTTGTTGCACCATCTGGTGTCCCGTTTCATAAAAGATCTTTACCAAACTCAAAGCATAAACAGCCCCTTAAAAAATATCGGGTTTTAAAGCCGATTTCAAACGTACTCTATGGGGAGATTGCGCCGTGGTTTGGGAAGCCGGGGGGAGGAACACAATATAAATTTTTAAAGAGTATTGATAAGTTATTGAAAGAGGAGTTTATCGAACGACTTAACTAGGCTGAAAGGAATAGAGATGAAGAAAAACATACCTCACGAAATTTTAGAAACATATCGTTCTTTGAGTAAAAAGATGTATGGAAAAGAAAGTGAATTTCCTTTAGGGACAACTCCACTTGATTCTGGAAGAAGGCATTTAGAGCTTTCAGATGATGGTAAGATGGCTTTGATTGGAACGCAGAGGGGACAGGAGTCAAAACGGCTTGAGACTTATTCATTGGATCAGTTAATGTATTGGATATTTGAGGATCATGCTAGCGCAACAGCCTTTCGCAGTAGTAGTTATTATAATGAAGATATAAGCCATGAAGAAGCACAACAAATTGCGCTGGATGAAATAGGTAAAATATCTGCAGAATGGCGTGAACGTTTAAGAAAGGAACAAGACGTACTTGCGAAGTGGGATGAGGATTCAAGAAAGGAACGAGAAGTTAGTGAGGCTGAGAAGTTAGAGTGGCAGAAAAATATACCTGAGAAAATTTTGAAAACTTATCACTCTTTGAGTAAGAAGATGTATGGAAAAGAAAAGGGGTTTCCTTTAAGGACAACTCCAGTTGATTCTGGAGGAAAGTATTTGGAGCTTTCAGATGATGGTAAGATGGCTTTGATTGGAAATTACAAAGGGAGAGAGACAGAACGGCGTGAGACTTATTCATTGGATCAGTTGATGTATTGGATATTTAAGAGAGATGTTTTTGATGAGGCTTATGGTAGTGCAGACAGAAGCTCTGAGGAGACCCAACAATTTATATTGGATGAAATGGGTAAAATATCAGCAGAATGGCGCGAACGTTTAAGAAAAGATGAAGAAGTAGCTGTGGATTGGCGTGAAGGTTTAAGAGACGATGAAGAAGCTATTGAGGCTGAGAAGTTAGAGTCACAGAAAAACATACCTGATGAAGTTTTGAAAACTTATCGTTCTTTGAGTAAAAAGATGCATGGAAAAGCAAGGAAATTTCCTTTAGGGACAATTCCATTTAATTCTGGAGATAGGTCTTTTAATACTGGAGAAGAGAAGGTGCAGTTTTCAGATGATGGTAGGGTGGCTTTGAACTCTGGAGAGGGAGTGTTAAAACGGCGTGAGACTTATTCATTGGATGAGTTGATGTATTGGATGTTTAGGGATGAGGCTTGTGAGAAGGCTTTTCTTTATGCTCCAGACAGAAGCTTTGAGGAGAGCCAACAAATTGCATTGGATGAAATAGGTAAAGTATCAGCAGAATGGCGTGAGAGTTTAAGAAAGGAACAAGAAGTATCTCAAGAAGTATTTGCGAAGTGGTGTGAGAGTTTAAGAAAGGAACAAGAAGTTAGTGAGGCTGAGAAGTTAGAGAGGCAGAAAAACATACCTAACGAAATTTTAGAAACATATCGTTCTTTGAGTAAAAAGATGTATGGAGAAGCAAGGGAATTTCCTTTAGGGACAACTCCAGTTAATTCTGAAGGAGAGCATTTAGAGTTTTTAGATGATGGTAGGATGGCTTTGAGTACAACAAGCTTTGGAGGGGGAGAGTCAAAACGGCGTGAGACTTATTCATTGGATGAGTTGATGTATTGGATATTTGAGGATGATGTTGCTTATGCGAAGGATTTTAATGATAATCCAGACAGAAGTTTTGAGGAGAGCCAACAAATTTCATTAGATGAAATGGGCAGAGTATCTGCAGAATGGCGTGAACGTTTAAGAAAGAGACAAGCCGAGATAAATGGAACTTACTCTGTGGTTACTCCTTCGTCATCGGTCGCACCTAAAAGCGGGGTTTGTCGTTTTTTGAAGCGTTTATCCAGACGCTCTTAAGACCTTACCTCCTCAGACGGTCTTGTCAGAGCAACTTGACAATTTTTAGTTTGGCTCGTAGCTTCCATGGATGATCAAGAAAAATCCCTTTAAATATTTCAATTCCTCACCTGAAATCATCAAGCTAGCAGTGATGTTTTACGTCCGTTATCCTCTTAGCTTGCGTCAAGTAGAAGACATTCTTCATGAGCGTGGGATTGACATTTGTTATGAAACAGTCCGCTTTTGGTGGAACAGATTTGGACCTATGTTGGCACAACAAATCCGCAATCGGCGAGTGAATTCGCATTCAAATTGGCGATGGCATATTGACGAGGTTTTTGTGAAAATCAATGGACAACAAGTGTATCTTTGGCGGGCAATTGACCACGAAGGTACGGTTCTGGAGTGTGTTGTCACAAAACGGCGTGACCGGCGTGCAGCTCTAAAAACATTGAAGAAATTACTTTCAAAATATGGCACTCCACATGAAATTGTGACTGATAAGTTGAGTTCATATCAATCCGCTTTGCACGAGTTAAACCTAAAGAAGCAGCCCGAAACGGGTCAGTATAAAAACAATCAGTGTGAGAATTCTCACCTCCATTTTCGAAGGCGAGAACGTGCGATGAACCGCTTCAGGTCTATGGGATCACTTCAAAAATTTACCTCGATCCATTCTCAATTTCACAACCATTTTCAACATCAAAGGCATCTTGAAGCTCGATCAACATTTAAGAAACTTCGCAACCGATCCCTAGCAGATTGGCTGAATTTGCATATTGCCTAGAATAAGCTTGATACACATTTAGAGACCCTGTCAGAATTAGTCTGACAGCACCCTTTGGACCTCATAGTTCTATCAGAGATAGCGATGAAGAAGTTTTGCATGCCTTTCTTCAGAAGGCATGCAAAAGATTCTACTGTACTCTATTCAAAATAAGATGAAGATCGGATGCTTAATTTAAACGTTGCAGGATCCCATCCAGAGAGCTTTTTGCATCACCATAAAGTAAACGTGTGTTTTCTTTAAAGAACAAAGGGTTTTCAATACCAGAATAGCCTGTTCCTTGTCCTCGTTTTAGGACGAAGACTTGTTCTGCTTTCCAGACTTCCAAGACAGGCATCCCAGCGATAGGAGAGTTTGGATCTTCTTGTGCCGCAGGGTTTACAATATCATTTGACCCAATGACTAAGACGACATCGGTACTGCCTAAATCATCATTAATTTCATCCATTTCTAGGACAATATCGTAAGGTACTTTTGCTTCTGCAAGCAGAACATTCATATGTCCAGGAAGGCGTCCTGCGACAGGGTGAATGGCAAAGCGAACGTTTTTTCCTTTTGCACGTAAACGACGCGTTAATTCAGAAACGGAACTTTGCGCCTGTGCGACGGCCATGCCATAGCCCGGAACAATAACAATATCTTGCGCTGTGTCTAAAGTGTGAAAGACAGATTCAACGTCTGTGGCCAGCATTTCACCTTCGATTTCCATGGCAGGCCCTTTTGATCCTCCAAAGCCCCCTAGAATGACAGAAATAAAGTGGCGGTTCATCGCGCGACACATGATATATGATAAGATTGCCCCTGAAGAGCCGACCAAGGCGCCAACAACGATGAGTAAGTCATTTCCAAGCATAAAGCCTGTCGCTGCGGCAGCCCACCCAGAATAGGAGTTGAGCATGGAAACCACAACGGGCATGTCTGCGCCTCCAATCGCCAGAACCAAATGAGCGCCAATAAGAAAGGCCACAAGTGTTAAGAGAATAAGAATTCCGACATTGCCGTGCAGGACAAAGAATACCCCTAGAAGAATAGAAAGGCCTAAAAGGGCAAGGTTGATGAGGTGGCGCTGAGGTAAAATTAAAGGGTTGCCTTTGAGTTTACCAGAGAGCTTTGCATAGGCGATAATAGAGCCTGTAAAGGTGAGCGCGCCGATAAAAATACCAAGGACAATTTCAATCTCGTGGATCATTGTTTCGGCATGGTTCAGCCCAACAGGAGGGGCAATGGCAGAGTTAAGTCCAATGAAAACGGCGGTTAAACCCACAAAAGAATGCAAAGCTGCGACCAGCTGGGGCATGCCTGTCATGGCAACGCGTTGCGATACAAGCACACCAATAAAGGCGCCGATTAATAGCATTGGGATTAAGACCCAGAAATGTCCTGTTGAGGATGAAAAAAGCGTTGCACCAATGGCAAGTGCCATACCGATAATACCATACCAGACAGAGCGCTTTGCATTTTCTTGATTGCTCATTCCCCCAAGGGATAAAATAAAAAGAATACTTGCTGAGATATAAGCAGCTGTAATTAATCCTGAATTCACGGTTTGAGTTTCCCTTAGCTTTTTTTGAACATAGCAAGCATACGGCGTGTCACCATAAACCCACCAACAACATTAATAGTGGCAATTAGAATAGAAAAGGCTGCCAAGGCAATGACGATACCGTTGTTAGACCCTATTTGAAGAAGAGCCCCTAAGATAATAATGCCAGAAATCGCATTTGTGATTGCCATTAAAGGAGTATGTAAGGCGTGCGAAACGTTCCAAATAACTTGGAACCCAACAAAACAAGACAAGGCAAAAACAATAAAGTGCTGCATAAAGCTTGCAGGCGCATAAGCACCGATAAGCAGCATTAATCCTCCTCCAGCGCATAAGGTTATGATTTCGCGTAGGCCTGCTTTTTTCAATGCTTTGGCTTGAGCAATTTCTTTTTCCTTTTCTGTGGGCTCGGCAGTTTTGGGTGGCTGCTTTGCAATGGCTTGAATTTTTGGCGGAGGAGGGGGGAATGTAATTTTGTTTTCATGGACAACAGTTGCCCCTCGGATCACATCATCTTCCATATCATGAACAATAACCCCGTCTTTTTCAGGGGTTAAATCACTTAGCATATGGCGGATATTTGTTGCATAGAGTGTTGAGGATTGGTGCGCCATCCGACTTGGGAAATCCGTGTATCCGATGATTGTAACCCCGTTGGGGGTTTCAATTTTTTGATCTTTGACTGTTAATTCACAGTTTCCACCGCGTTCAGCTGCTAAATCCACAATCACTGATCCTGGTTTCATGGCTTCAACCATATCCTTCAGCCAAAGCTTGGGGGCATCACGCCCTGGAATCAAAGCTGTTGTGATGACAATATCAATTTCTGGGGCTTGCGCTTGGAACAGCGCCAATTGCTTTTCATGAAACTCAGGAGAAGAAGGCGCTGCGTACCCCCCATCGCCTGATCCGCTTTCATCAAAATCAAGGAACAGAAATTCTGCGCCCATGCTTTCAATCTGTTCAGCAACTTCAGGACGAACATCAAAAGCGCGAACAATAGCGCCTAACGATTGGGCGGCACCAATGGCAGCAAGGCCTGCGACACCAGCCCCAATGACAAGAACTTTTGCGGGGGGCATTTTACCAGCGGCTGTAATTTGTCCTGTGAAAAAGCGGTCAAAATGCTGACCTGCTTCAATCACAGCGCGGTATCCTGCAATATTGGCCATGGAAGACAAAGCATCCATTTTTTGAGCCCGTGAAATACGCGGAACCATATCCATCGCAATAACAGTTGATCCCAAAGATTGGATTTGTTCAAGAAGCTCTTTATTGTCATTGGGGGACATAAAACTGATTAAAGTTTGTCCCTTGCGCATCTGCTGTGCTTCAACAGAGGAAAGAGGGCGTACTTTTGTGATGACATCCGCCTGTTTGAAAATTTCTTCTGCAGTTGGAACAATGGTTACGCCTGCGACTTCATAGTCTTGATCTGAGAAACGAGAGGCTTGTCCTGCCCCGCTTTCAAGAAGGCATTTAAATCCTAGCTTTTGAAGCTCTTTAGCGGATTTAGGCGTTAAGGCCACACGATTTTCTTTGAGGTCTGTTTCTTTTAAAGTTCCTATGAGAGTCATGTGAATTATCCTATACGTTTGTTTTATGAGAAGAAAAAGAAGCATTAGATTTAGGAATAATAGCTCCTTTATACCCAACAACTCTAGAGGCACATTCATGTCCTGCGCTGAGGGCTTCTGTCAGTGATCTATTGATAAGGTAGTTTGCCAGGAAAGCGCCAGAAAAACTGTCTCCTGCAGCGGTGGTATCCACGACTTTTAGGGCAGGAGGGTAAAGAGAAGCTTGATTTGTTTCTTTGTGTCTCATTTCTTCATTTAAAGCGATAGGCCCTTGGGGTCCCCGTTTTAAAGCGCCTTTGCAGGAAGGATAAGATTGAAAACGCTTTAGAACAGCAGATTCATCTTTTTCACCAAAAAGGGCAAGCTCATCATCCAAAGAGGGCAAAGCAATATCGCAAAGTTTCCAAGCTTGTTCTACTGTTTTTTGTGCGAGAGTGCGGTTTTCCCAAAGACGAGGTCTGTAGTTTGAATCAAAGGCAAATACCCCACCTGTTTTACGAAAGTCTTGAATCCAGCTCAAGAAGGCTTGTCGAATTTCAGCAGGCAAGATCGCCAAAGTAATGGCAGAGGTATAGATTACATCAAAAGACTTTAAAAGATCGAAAGAAATACCATCTTGTGTTTGAAACAGAAGTCTAGCCGCTGAATTTTCACGCCAATATTGGAAACTGCGCTCGCCGTCCTTATCCGTTGAAATGGAGTATATTCCCGCAAGGCGCTCAGGATTTTGGTAAATAGCGCTGGTACTGACGCCTTCGTCCTCAATAAAACGAAGCATTTCTTGTGAAAGAGGATCACAGCCAAGCGCAGAAACAAAGGCAACCTCATGCTCTTTGGGCAGCAGGCGCCGCATATAAATTGCGGTATTGAGTGTGTCTCCTGCAACATTTAACTGTGCCTCTCCGGGGATTTTGTTGGCCATGAGTTCAATCATGGCTTCCCCGACACAAGCGATTTTTAAAGGGGTCATTTTTTAGACTGCTCCTTCTAACATCAGTTGAACTTTCATTGCCTTTGATCTGTCTGCTGCTAACTCAAAGGCTTCGCATGCCTGTTCCATGGGAAAGGTTTGGGTGATAAGCGGACGTACGCAGATAAGGCCCTTGTTCATATACTCAACGGCGTCTTTAAATTCGCGATGGAAACGATGGGTGCCTATGAAGCGAATTTCTTTGCCGACCAATTCATTGAGGGGAATGGACAAATTGCCAGCAACCCCAATCTGTATAAGACTTCCCTGAGGACGCAGAGCCTTTAAGGCCATTGCTAAGGCAGGTTCTGCCGAAGAACATTCAAAAGCCACATCAAACAGATGCCCCTCTTCAAGCAGATTTTGAGGAGGAATATCATTCTTTGTGACATTTAAGATCTTTGTGGCGCCCATCTGGAGAGCAATAGAAAGGGTAAAGTCATGTAAATCGGTGACCACGATTTCTGAAGCACCTGCTTGAGCACAGACAGCGGCACAAAGGGTTCCAATAGGACCTGCCCCTGTAATAAGGACGCGTTTGCCTTGCAGGGTTTCAACCTGATTGCGGGCATGCAAACAGACAGCCAAAGGTTCGGCACAAGCAGCCTCTGCTAAGCTAAGAGAAGGAGAAACTTTTTCACATTGCTTGGCATCGATCAGCAGTTTACTTCTAAACCCTCCTTGGGCATGGGGTGTTGTGCGGGCTGATCCTAAAAAATGCATCTTTTTGCAGTGTTGATGATGACCTTCTTTGCAAAAAGAACAGGTCAAACAAGGATGACTGGGGTTAATAGCAACCTTGTCGCCAACTTTTAAAGTGGAAACGTTTGAGCCTACCTTTTCAACAGTTCCTGAAACCTCATGCCCTAAAATAATGGGTTCACGAACACGAACAGGGCCAAAGCCTCCCTGCGTGTAGTAATGAAGGTCTGAACCGCAAATGCCTCCGACACCCATGTTCAGCAGAACAGCGTTCTCTGTTAAGGGGGCAAGAGCATCCTCTTCAATTCGTAAGTCTTTTTGAGCGTATAAGCGGCAGCATTTTGAAGGCACAGTACAGGGATCCTAAGGAATAAGAACAGAGGGCAGCCAAGTGGCTAAGAAAGGAAGGTATGAGACCAGTAATAACACAATAATGTTGGTGACTAAGAATGGGAAAATGGCTTTTACAACAGGCGTTAAAGGCAGACGTGCAATATTAGAACAAATAAACAAGCACACACCTAAGGGGGGCGTTGTCAGCCCAATCATTAAGTTTAAAACGGCAAAAGTTGCAAAGTGTAGGGGGTCAATACCCACCGCTTGAGACAAAGCGAGCAAAGGAACAAAAAGAATAATTAAGGCGGCGATTGTTTCCATAAACATGCCCACAAAAAGAAGCAGCACATTAATCATTAAAATCACGAGAAACTTATTTTCTGTAATTGAAAGAACACCGTTCGCAAGGGCCTGTGGAATACGTTCTGAAACAAGAATCCAGCCAAAAACATTGGCAAAACCAACTAAAATCAAAATGGCTGCTGAAGAAACAGCACTTTCAACAATAATTTTAGGAACCTTTTTCAAAGGAAGTTCTTTATACACGAAGGCCCCTACAAAAAAGGCGTAGACACTAGCAATAATTGCTGTCTCTGTAGGTGTTGTAAGGCCACTAAGGAGGCCATAGATGATAAGGCCTGTCATAGACAAGGCCCAGAATGCACCTCCAAACGAACGGAAGATTTCTACAAAACCCAACCATTTCTGGCGTGGGAAATTTCGCCGCTTGGCAATAATATAAGTTGTGATCATCATCGCAAGCCCAAGTAAAAGGCCCGGGATGGCCCCTGCAAGAAACATTTTACCAACAGAAATACCTGAAAGAGCGCCTACAATGATCATTGGAACGCTGGGAGGGATGATGGGCCCAACAGTTGAAGAGGCTGCTGTGACGGCTGCCGCAAAATCTGCAGGGTATCCTTCTTCTTTCATTCCTGGAATCATGACGCCGCCAATGGAAGCTGCATCTGCAACGGCGGTTCCCGTGATGCCGCCAAACAGCATTGAAGCGCCTACATTTGTTAGTCCTAATCCCCCCCTAATCCATCCAACAAGGGCGCTGGCAAAGCGGATAATACGTTTGGTAATCCCGCCTTGATTCATTAAATTTCCTGCCAAAATAAATCCTGGAATACTAAGAAGGACAAAAATATCCATTCCAGCGTACATTTTTTGCGGTATTACAACGATCGAAATATCCATAAACAAAAGGTAAGATAGCGAGGAGAGTGCCAAAGTGATTGCAACAGGAACACCTATGGCAAGGCAAAAAAGGAAGACTGAAATTAAAATAAAGAGGCTCATTGTATTCTATTTCTTGTTTGAAGCAGAAGAGGGGCTGTGAAATAAACGGATGACCTGTAAGCTTGAAAAGATGAAAAGGCTTATTAAAAGAATCATAATGGAGACATGCATGAAGTCCATTCTTACCCCCAAGGCAGGAGAGCTTTGAAATTGGCCGATTGAGAAAAAGCGCCATGCAGGACGAAGAAGAACCAAAGATAAAAGGGCTGTTACAAAAGACGCAAAGAGCTGGCACAGCCAAGGGCCTCTGCCTTTCAAAGAGTCACAAAAAATATCGACATTCACCAATTCGCCTGAGCGTAGGGAAAGCCCTGCCCCAAAAGCAGCAATATAAAGCAGAGAAAACCGGCTAAGTTCTTCTGTCCAAACGGGGGAATTTCCAAAAGTGCGCCCCAGAACTTGTATAAGAACGCTGCAAATCAGGACAGAAAAAGCCAGACCGATGCCTATGCGGAAAATTTTCAGAAATAAAGAATCAAGAAAAGCCATTGATCGCTCATTCACGGTTAAAAGGGGGCTGCTGATTATTTTCCAGCAGCCCAAGATTTTAAGAATAATAGGATTTTAGAGCATTTCCTATTTATTTTGCCTCAAAAAGGCTTTCAACGATGGGTTTGATTTCATCACTGACATTTTTAAGAACAGCGTCTTTTGCTGCTGCGGCAAAAGCAGGACCATCAACTTCAACGAAAGTCATTCCTTTTGATTCAAGGTAGGCTTGGTCTTTTGCAAGACTATCAAGAAGCAATGTACGCTCATACGTTTGGGCGCGATGGGCAGCCTCTGTAAGGGCAGTTTTGTCCGCATCTGTTAATTTCTTCCACGTGTTTTCAGCAAGGGTTAAGTAAATCCAAGACCGGACATGTTCTGTCTTATTAACATGACTTTGGACTTCGTTGAAGTTTGCAGATTTGATTAAAGCCAAAGGATTTTCTTGCGCATCGATGACACTGCTTTGAAGTGAGGTAAAGACTTCTGAAAAAGCCATAGGGGTCGGAGACGCGCCCAAAGATTTCCAAACATCAACAAAAAGGGGAACATTCGGCACACGCATTTTCAACCCTTTGAGGTCGGACGGGGTTTTAATGGGGCGATTGGACGTTAAGTTGCGAGGGCCACGTGCGAAATAGGCAAGGGGGCGAATGCGGGCTTTTTCAATGATTTGCTTTTCGATATCTTGGCCAATTGGACCTTGCGCTATCGTATCCATATGCTCCAGAGACTTATATGCATAAGGAATCGCTAAAAGCGCTGCTTTGGGCGCCCAGTTTTGAAGACTTTCTCCTGTAATTGTCATATCAACAGTGCCCAATTGCATACCGTTGATCAGGTCAATTTCTTTTCCAAGAGATTCGTTGGGGTACACTTGAACTTCAATGCGGTCATTGGTGAGGGCTTTAACTTCCTCTGCAAATTTAAGAGAAGCAAGGTGCCAAGAATTTTGTTCATTGGTTAAATGGCCTAATTTTAAGGTTAGGTCTGCCCCAAAAGCTGTTCCAAAGATGACGGGGATAAGGCTTCCAAGAAGTGCGAGCTTCATGAGTTTCTTAGATTGTATTTTCATTTTATAATCCTCCCAAATTATTTTTTATAACGAAGCGAGATATTTTCTATTCTGGATCTTTTTAAAAGGCCCAGTTTAATCGTTTTGTACTTCTTTTTTATGATTATTTATCATTTTAGATATAATCTTGGATACTTCCATACTAGTCAAGTGTTATTTAATATGTTATAGTTTTGAGAGCTTCTTTTGCTGAGGTTAAAATTTAAAAAAAGGAAAAATAGAGTGAAACAAACGTGGCGTTGGTTCGGTCCTCAAGATACTGTTTCCATAGAGGACATGAGGCAAGCGGGGGTAGAAGCTGTTGTTTCAGCTTTGCATCATATTCCTAATGGAGAGATTTGGCCTTTAGAGGAAATTCACAAGCGCCAAGATCAGATTGCCCAAAAAAATCAGCAAGGAAGTGCTTCTTCGCTGATACCATCCCGACTGTCTTGGGAGGTTGTGGAGTCTTTGCCTGTTTCGGAAGAAATTAAGCAACAAAAGGGAGACTGGCGCCTTCATATAAAGAATTATAAAACAAGTCTTGAGCATTTGGCAAAAGCAGGCATTTCAACGGTGTGTTATAATTTTATGCCAATTTTAGATTGGACGCGTACAGATCTGGCTTATACCCTTGCCAATGGCGCGACGTGCATGCGTTTTGATCTGATTGATTTTCTTGCGTTTGATGTTCATATTCTTAAGCGTGATGGTGCGGATTTGGACCTTTCAGCGGAAGTACGGGAACGTGTGAAAGATCGATTTTCTAAGATGGATGATGCCATTCAGAAGAAAATTGCTCAAAATGTTGTGTGCGGACTTCCTGGGGCAGAACAGACCTATTCCTTAGATAATTTAAAAGATCATTTGTCTGAGTATGCGAAGATTACAGATCCTGTTCTTAGGTCTCATCAAAAAGCATTCTTAGAAGAGGTTGTTCCCGTTGCTCAGTCTCTTGATATGAAACTGTGCTGTCATCCAGATGATCCCCCTTTTCCACTGCTGGGGCTTCCAAGAATTATGTCAACAGAGGAAGATTATCGCCAACTTGTTGAGGCGGTTCCTTCTTTGGCAAATGGAATAACGCTTTGTTCTGGCTCTTTAGGGGTGCGCTCTGATGTTGATTTGCTAGGAATGATGACACGTCTTGGAGATAAGGTTCATTTTATTCATCTTAGAAACGTTAAAAGAGAAACCACAGGCCTTCAGGTTTCTTTCCATGAAGCGGCACATTTAGAAGGGGAAACGGATATGGTTGCCCTGATGGGCGCAATTTTAAAAGAGGAAGAACGGCGTCGACAGGAAGGACGTTTGGATCATTCTATTCCTTTTCGTCCAGATCATGGTCAAAATATTTTGCATGATCTTAGGGCTAAGGCTCAGCCGGGGTATCCGGCCATTGGACGCTTGAAAGGTCTTGCTGAATTGCGCGGTATTATGACGGCTTTATCCCATACATCACATCAATAGAGAGTACATTAATGAGTAAGATAGATTTAAAATCCAGAGTTCAAAAACCAACCTATAATCCTCAAGACCATGGCATAGGAATCGTCCATCTTGGGTTGAGTGCCTTTCATAAAGCACACCAAGCTGTGTATACAGACCAAGCCCTTGCGGATGCAGGGGGGGATTGGCGCATCTTGGGGGTTAGCCTTCGAAGTGTGGACATTCCAAAGCAGGTGAATGATCAAAAAGGGCTTTATACTGTTTTGCAAAACAGTGAAGAAGGCTACACAGCGCGGGTGATCGGCAGCCTTGCGGGGGGGCTTGCAGCGTCAGAATCCTGTGAAGAAATTTTAAGGGTGATGAGTGTCGAACAAACACGCATTGTCAGTTTGACCGTGACAGAAAAAGGATATGGGATTGATCGATTAAGTGGGAAAGCAGATCGTAGCAATCCTGTTGTGAAGGCTGATTTACTCAGTTTACAGGCCCCTAAAAGCGTTCTTGGGTTTCTTGTTGAAGCTCTAAGGCGCCGAAAAGAACAGTCTATTCCACCATTTACAATTCTAAGCTGTGATAATTTACCAGATAATGGTGCTTTTTTGAAAAAAGGGCTGCTTGATTTTGCCCAGCAAGTGGATCCTGAATTGGCAAATTGGATTGAACAAACAGTCGCTTTTCCCTCAACCATGGTGGATCGCATTACGCCGGCACAAACCGCAGAAACGATTAGGATTGCGTCTGAATTAAGTGGCTTTACAGATAAGGTTGCCATTGAAGCAGAGCCTTTTCATCAATGGGTTATTGAAGATCATTTTCCAACAGGTCGCCCAAAGTGGGAACATGCAGGGGCGATTTTTACGCAAGATGTTGCACCATACGAAAAGATGAAACTTCGAATGCTTAATGGGGCCCATTCTATGCTGGCCTATGCGGGTTTTCTGTTGGGGCATGTGCATGTGCGTGATGTGATGAAGGATCCTGCGCTGGTTGCGATCATAGATCGTCATATGTCGGCAGCGGCTTTAACCCTTTCAGGGGTGGAAGGGGCTGGACTTGAGGGGATTGATTTGAAAGTCTATCAAGAAGCTCTTTTAGAACGCTTTGCAAACCCTTCGATTGCACATCAAACCTATCAAATTGCAATGGATGGATCTCAGAAATTCCCTCAACGTATTTTTCAACCTGCTGTAAGTGCGCTGGGGCAGGGACAGTCGCTTAAGCCTTTTGCGTTTGCCACAGCACTTTGGATGCGGTATTGCCTTGGGCGCACTGAACAGGGAGAGGTCTATGCTTTAAGAGACCCTATGGAAGATCAGATTAAAACAGCATTAACGAAAGACCTATCTTTTGAAGATCTTAAGAATACAGAATTGGATGCAGAACAGCTTGTAGATCTGTTTTTTGCATTTCCGGGGCTTTTTCCAGAGGAATTGAAGGGTCATAAAGGCTGGAAAGAGATGCTTCAAAATGACCTGAATGATTTGTGTAAAAAAGGCGTGCGCCCTACTGTTGAGGCACAGGCAAAGCAGATTAAGACCGTCTAAAGTTGCTTGAAAGAAGAAAAACAATCACGCGGCCTTGATTTAAAGGAGGCGTTTTAAGGGGAGGGATATGACAGAAAAAAAACCTTGGACAGTTGATTTAAAAGAGTCAATTGGTCCTCAACTCCACCGTATTCTTCGAGAGAGAATTATCCAAAATGATCTTTGTTCTGGAAGTAAAATCTCTGAGCCTGAGATTGCGCGGGTGTATTCTGTCAGTCGTCAACCTGTCCGAGAGGCCTTTATCAAACTTTCAGAAGAAGGGTTGGTTGAGATTAGACCTCAGCGAGGGACAGTTGTTCGCAAAATTGAATCAGAAGCTGTCTTATCTGCCCGTTTTGTAAGAGAAGCCATTGAAGCAGATATCGTTAAAATTTTAGCGGTTGATCCTGATCCTTCTCTTATTAAAGAATTAAGGGGACAGCTCTCTCAACAAGATAAAGTTTCAGAACAAGAAGATATTGCAGCTTTTACAGATCTTGACGAACGGTTTCACCGAACTCTTGCAACCGCTGCGGGGCAGGTCTGGGCTTGGGATGTGATTCAATCTCTTAGATCCCAGATGGATCGGGTGAGGTTTTTAAGCTTTGCTCATTTTTCCATTGAAAGCTTGGTTGTTGAACACCGTGCAATCGTTGATCAGATTGAAGGGGGATCCCCCCAAGGCGCAGAACAGGCAATGAGAACCCATTTGAAGAAACTTCTTGATGCCTTACCTGAACTTCTTAAAACGCATAAAGAATTCTTTGAGGATAGGGCTGAAAAAGGATAAAGGCGAGACGTACGAATAAGCAAAAAAGAAGACACAGAGAATAAGATTCCATTCCCTGACCTTTCCTTAAGAAAATCCTTCGAAAAGACTCTCTTTCCTAAGCTTGCTATAAGCACCCTTAGTCTATGATTTTCATTTCCAATTTATAAATTGGTCTTTCCATAAGAGGCGATGTTATATTTGACAAACTCACGATTTAAGCAGGATTATAGGATATAATGAGTTAAAAAATCAGGCCTGTTTTTCGGACTTACTTTCAGTTAATTTTTTCAAGTTCTCATCAAATCGCTTTTCATCGTTATTGGTTTTGAGTTCTTTAGCCGCCTCGTGGAATTTGTCCGCTTGTGTTTTTTCTTTTGCCATGCTTCTCTAGGTTTATTGTTGTTTTACAATTACTTAATTGAAATTAACTTTACTTAACAGGGGTAATTATGCCAGCCGTATACAAAATAGAGACGATAAAAGTTGACCGAATTTTCCTCGATCACGACAACCCTCGACATGAAACCCTTGATACTCAGGAAGATATTATAGCATATCTTTGCAATGGAGAGGAAGTCTTAGCACTAGCAAGGGATATTTCACGTTATGGGTTAAACCCACTGGAACTTCTAGCACTTCTGCCTGGTAAAGCTAAGAACACTTGGACTGCCGCAGAAGGCAATCGCCGAATGTGTGCTATCAAGCTTTTAAATGACCCCGACCTAGCCCCTACTGAAATAAGAAAGAAAATTGAGAAATTTTCGGCAAATTCTCTCCTTATTAAGGAAGTGACTGTTATTAAATTTGAAAAAAGAGCTGATGTTCAATTATGGCTCGACAGAATACATCAAGGACCGAATGGTGGGGTTGGCAGAAGGCAGTGGAATGCTGATCAAAAAAGCAGAAATAGTGGCGGCAGAAAATATAGCGCCGCTCTTAAGGTACTTGATTATGCGCAAGATGAAGGCTTAATCACTGCTGATGAGAGAAAGAAAAAACTAACAACTGCACAGAGGTTCTTAAGCAACCGGTTAATGCGTGAGGCGTTAGGCATAGACCTGTTTGACCCTGATAATATCTCAATCAACAGACCAGAAGCAGACTTCAAGGTTTTACTAAAAATATTTATTGATGATCTTCTTAAAGAAGATAGCCCAGTTACGTCACGAAAATTAAAAGCCGATATTGAGGCATACGCCAGAGGTATTCTTCGGACAAAAGGAATAAGTAGTGAAACAACCCCTCCAGAACCTATAGCCGAGACTACAGCGGCAAAAGGCACCAAAAAGAAACAAAAAAAACCTCGAAAACCAGCATTGCCAAGTGCTTTGCTTCATGATGAAGTTATAGAAGCAAGGTTGAAAGAGCTTGGCAACTCAAAGTTAATCAGTCTTTATTATTCAATTTGTGGTATAAATCTCAATTCTCATACGCCAATCATTGCAGTTGGTTTTTGGAGTTTTATGGAAACTTTGACAGCAAAAATAGGTTCAAAAGCTGATTTTAATTCTTATTTTAATAAACAATATCTTCAACAATCAGGCTTTGGTAATGGGAAGAAATCATCAGGCTTGAGAGAAGCTATTCAACGTGTTTCTAGTTATGGCAATACAACTAAGCATGATGACACGGCCGCGCAATTTAATGGTAGTCAGTTAGCTAATGATATGGAGACAATGCAAAAGCTAATTTTATTTTGTGTAGAAAAAGCAATTGCAGAAAAATGATTGATAGGTATGGTCGTATCAAGTTTTATTTGCTAGAATCTTCCGTACGTCGAAGTATTCTAGGAATTTTATAATGAATATAACAGCTTCACCTTTGCGATATCCTGGTGGCAAATCGCGTATAAGGCCTCTTATTTCAGAGATACTTAAACTCAATGGAATGGAAAAAATGCCTTACTCTGAGCCTTATGCAGGAGGGTGTGGTTTAGCGTTGGATTTACTTTTTGGTGGCTATGTAAGCGATATACATGTCAATGATGTTGACCGTTCTATTTGGTCTTTCTGGCATTGCGTGCTTGAACGCACAGAAGATTTTGTTTCATTAATTGAATCTACGGAAGTTACTGTTGAAGAGTGGCACAGGCAAAAAGAGATACACGCCAATGCTGACAGTGAAAACGAACTGGCACTGGGGTTTGCAACGTTTTTCTTAAACAGAACTAATAGGTCTGGAATTATAAAACGTGCTGGAATGATTGGCGGGTATTCACAGTCTGGCAATTACAAATTGGATTGCCGGTTTAATAAGGAGAACTTGGTGCGAAGAATTCAACGTATTGCAAAATACAAAGATAGAATTTCTTTATACAATCTTGATGCGAATGAATTTTTAACAGACGTTTCTGATTCAATGTCAGAGAAAACTTTTTTCTGCATTGACCCACCATATTACAATAAAGGTTCAAGTCTCTACACAAGCTTTTACGAGCGTGAAGATCATAAATATGTATCAGAGCTTATCAAGAATATTAAGCACCCTTGGATTGTCACTTACGATAATGCTGAAGAGGTCAAAAGCCTCTATAGTTCACAAAGACAGTTCACGTTTGACATAAATTATTCGGTGCAAACAAAACGAGTTGGTAGTGAATTATTGATTGCTTCCAAGGGACTAAGAATCCCTCTTTCTATGAGGGAGAGGCAAGTAAATAAACCAAAGCGAATTGCTGCAATAAAGAAATAAGAGGCAAAATTGTTAAAAAATAGAGAAAAAAGCTTAAGTAGAAGAAAGAAAAGCCTAAAAACAAATGAAAAAATCAGTGCTAGAGCTTGAATCTTAGGGTTTTTTACGCTAGTCTCCTGTAGACAGCCCCCCAATAGAGGGGCTGTTTTGCGCTGGAAGAATGTGTTAAGATCTTTGCAGTTTTCTAAGCTCTTTTATTGAGATCCAAGTTCTCTTAGAAGAGTATTTCATTGTGCGCCTACACCCTTTTAAAAGGGCTGAATTTTATCTGTGTAAAAGGAAATAACATGATCTCAAGACGCTCGTTCCTGATTGGCTCTACCGCGCTTGCCGCGCTTCCTTTGTTTCGCCCTTCCCGTATGGTGTTTGCAAGCGATACTCAAACCCTAACAGCGGGGCAGGTTCAAAAGAAACTGCTGCCAGAGGGGCAACCGATGCCGCTTTGGGGGTACAACGGATCAACACCGGGACCCACGCTTCGTCTTAAAAAGGGCGAACGTCTTGCCATTGAATTCAAAAATGAACTTCCCCAATCTTCTGCGGTGCATTGGCATGGCATTCGTATTGATAATAAAATGGATGGCGTTCCTGATTTGACACAAAAGGTTGTTTCTTCAGGGCAGTCTTTTGCCTATGATTTTCAAACACCAGATGCAGGGACCTTCTGGTATCATGCCCATAATCAATCTTGGGAACAGGTTGCCAGAGGTTTATATGGGGCTTTAATTGTTGAAGAACTTTCTGCTCCTGATGTCGATTACGATGTTGTGGCTTTGATTGATGATTGGCGTCTGGATTCCAAGGGAAAACAGGTGGAAGAATTTAACAACAGACATGATCAGGCGCATGGGGGACAGCTCGGCAATTTTGCGAAAGCAATGTTTGAAGGGGCACCTGCTGCTTTGCGGGAAGGGGATCGGGTTCGATTGCGTTTGATTAACACGGCGACAGACCGTGTTTTTCCAATTAAAATTACAGGATTGAATGCGAAGTTGGTGGCTTTGGATGGAATGCCTTTGGCTAAGGTTGAAGATTTTGATACTTTAAGCTTAGCCCCAGCCCAACGTGCGGATGTGATTGGCGATGTGGTTGCTTCTAAAGGGGAAGAGGTTCGTATCGAGTTTATTACCAAAGAGGCTCCCTATTCTTTAGGGCGTATTCCTGTTGAGGGGAAACGCAGCGCTGAGAAAAGAGCGAAAATACAGCCTTTACCGTCTAATGGCTTGCCTCAACCCAATTTTAAAGAGGCTGTGTCTCTTGATCTGCTTATGGAAGGGGGTGCGATGAGTCCTTCTGTAAGTAAGGGCGGGGATATTTGGTCTTTTAACGGAAAGTCTGGCATGGATGAGACGCCTTTTCACAGTTTTAAGCGATCTCAAACAGGCAGAATAAAACTGATAAATCACACAAGTTTTGGGCATGCCATTCATCTGCACGGACATCATTTTCAAGAAGTTTTAAAGGATGGCTTAGGGCCTTTGCGGGATACAATTCTGGTTAATCCATCACAAACCCGTGAAATTGTCTGTGTTTTTGATAATCCTGGAAAATGGCTGTTTCATTGCCATATGCTGGGGCATCAGGCCTCTGGCATGAAAACGTGGATTGAAGTTTTAAATTAGGATTGATTTTTGTTCATTAAAGTTCATGTTAAAGAAGCGATTTTATAATTAAGCTATACAACAAGGAACGGAATGATGAAAAAACAAACTTTGATTTTATCTTTGAGTGCCAGTTTAATTGCTTTTCATGCGCAGGCAGAAGGCTGGACGTATGACAATACAGGTGACTGGGGATCTTTAAAAGAAGACTATGCTTTGTGTAAGACAGGAAAAACACAGTCTCCGATTGATTTGCGCGCTGATTTAACGGTGGGCGACCTTCCTGATTTAAACCTTGCTTATGGAACAACGCCCTTAACAGTTTTGAATAATGGTCATGCGATTCAAGTGAATGTTGAAGGGGATTATTCTTTCAACGCAGGGGATGAGCGTTATAAGTTGCTTCAATTCCACTTTCATACGCCAAGTGAATATACGATTGAAGGGAAAAGGTATCCTTTAGAAATGCACTTGGTTCATAAAAATGACCAAGGTGAACTGGGGGTTATTGGTGTGATGCTTGAAGAAGGGGATGCTAATCCTCAAATCCAAAAGATTTGGGATAATGCGTCCAAAGAAGAAGGTACAAAAACAGGCGAAGGTCAGATCGACATTACGGCTCTTCTGCCGAGAAACCTTGAATACTTCCGCTATATGGGGTCGTTGACGACACCTCCGTGTAGTGAAGGGGTGAATTGGTTCACACTTAAGACGCCTGTGTCTGTTTCTAAAGATCAGATTGAAGCCTTTAAAGCTATTTTTAAGAACAATGCGCGTCCGCTGCAAGAGACGAACCATCGCTTGATTGTCAGTGAATAAAAACAGCATTTAAAGCCTCTGTTTTGAATGAGAGGGAAAGGGGGAGGACAGCATTGTCTTCCCTCTTTTTGTTTAAATTTAAAAGCTGCCTGCTCATGAAAGCCCCAAGCAACTGGAAATTTTGATTTGTAAACTTTTATTGTGTCTGATCCTTTGGATGCTTATGCTGTATTGCAAACACAAAATCATATAGAGGGGTGCACAAGCCTCTAATAGATAAGCCCTAATAGATAAGCCCTAATGGATAAGCCCTAATGGATAAGCCCTAATGGATAAGCCCTAATGGATAAGAAAGAGAAGAGCTGGATGTCAAAAGATCAAAATGTACAAATCGAAACCTTAAAAGAAGGGCAAAACAGATGTAAAGATTATCTGTCACAGTCTTTGAAAGTTTGGTCACAGAAGGGGGCGGATGAAAGCTATGTTGAGGCTTTGGATTTTGACGGAAACCCTTTAATAGATCTCCCCAGACGGGGTCGGGTTCAGGGACGACAACTTCTTGTTTATGCGATGTCGCATGAAAAGGGGTTTGATCATAAGGGAATTTACCTTGCACAGGCAGAAAAACTTTATAAGACCATTGTGCGCGATTATGCCTTGGATGGTAAATTGATTTTTAAACGGAGTTCTGAAGATCCTGATACGCATTTATTTGCCTATGAACAATCATTTATGATTATGGCGACCAGCTATTTATATCGTGCAACGGGGAAAGAGCTTTATAAACAGCATGCTGACAGTCTTTGGCTGTGGTTGGAAGAAACGCTGTTGGATCCTGTTCATGACGGATTTCAAGTGGGGGCGCCAGCAGATCAAAATAACCCAAGACAGCAAAATCCACATATGCATCTGTTTGAAGCGTGCCTTGTCTGTGCCCAAAATCTTGACAAAACAGAGTGGCTTAAACGCGCGGACTGGTTGTTTTCTTTGTTTGAAAAATTCTTTTGGAGTGCGCCAGAAGAAAGTTTGCGTGAATTTTTCACAGCAGAGTGGGCACCAGACCCTCAAAAAGGAGATTCAATTGAACCAGGCCATCATTTTGAATGGTGTTGGTTGCTTGGGGAATATGCTCAATTAAGTGGGAAAGATTTGTCGGACCTTCAAGGGAAAGTTTTCCATAAAGCCCATACTTTAGGGGTAAATGCAAATGGCTTTGGTCGAGACGAACTTCATATTAGTGGCGGAGAACGTCGTTCGACCAGTCGTTTATGGGTTCAGTGCGAACTTCTTAAAGCCTATGTTGCACAGTTTCGTGTGACATCTGATCCTGTTTATAAACAGCAAGCGACAATCTTGGTCGGAAAGATTTTCCAGTCTTATCTTCATCCTGAGTTGGGGGTCTGGTTTGACCAGCTTTCACAAGACGGTCAGAATATTTCCGTACACAGTCCTGCAAGCACATTCTATCATCTGTTTATTGCATTTCTGGAATATCTGTCGTTGGAAGAAAGTTAGAGGTTGAGCTTCTCAAGATATGAGCAGCCTTTTCATGAAATTTACTGTGCGGCAAAGTTTGCTGTTGAAGGATATATGGAATCTTTGGCATCCTACCTTACACCTGCTTTTGGGATCAAAGCGACAGCGGTCGAACCTGGTGGAATTGAATCAGAATTCCGTGAAAGTGTTATGAAAAAAATAATGGAGACAGGCGGGCTGTTGGAAGATGAATACCTGCCTGTTTTACAGAAATATATTTCTAGGTTTGATACACGTTTAGAGGGAGTCTACCAAACAGCAGATGAAGTTGCCAAAGTGGTTATGGATTGCGTGGACTCTCAAGACCCACCCGTACGCACAGGGACATCTAAATGGAGTGAAGAGCTTTGTCAGTTGAAGACCGGTTTGGATCCAGATGGGGAAAAATTACAGAAGAAAGTGATAAGTGACTTTTTAGGAGACTAAAAACTGTTTTGAAAACAGGCCAAAGAAAGGGGTCGTTTGACCGCCCTTTTTTGTGGTCATTTTTAGGGTGAGAGTTCAGAAGAAGTGTCGAAGCCTTAAAACGTAAAGGGGAAGACCGAAGCCTTCCCACCATTTTACGATATAAAATCTTATTATATGTCCTTGACGGCCTAATTAATCTCTGAAAAAAACAAGGTTTGGACAAGATCTTTACTCTGAATACGCACTTATGGTAGAGTCCAGTTTTATTCAAGTCAAGTGTATTTTACGTATTTATATTATGTGAGGGCTGCCAAATGAAATATAGATTATCTTTGGATTTAGGGGTTTCTTCGATTGGATCTGCGATTATTAGGCTGAATAATCAGAATAAAGCTGAAGATCTTATTGATGCAGGGGTCCGTATTTTCCCCATATCCGAAGGGGCCGCAGAGCGTCGGGAAAAAAGACAAGCCCGTAAAAACAATGCTCGAACCAAGCAGCGTCTTAAAAAACTTTGTCTGTGCTTAAGTGAAAAAGGGCTGTGGGATCGCGAAGATCCTGGGGCAGAGGATTTAGCTCTTAATAAACTTTCTCCTTATGCTCTTCGGCGTGAAGCTTTGAATAAGAAGCTAGGGGATCCGCGTAAAATAGGTCGAATTTTCCTACAT
Source organism: Mopalia swanii (assembly GCA_030265315.1). NCBI lineage: Eukaryota > Metazoa > Mollusca > Polyplacophora > Chitonida > Mopaliidae > Mopalia > Mopalia swanii. The sequence goes on along the minus strand of JARDVA010332818.1, from coordinate 138,473 downwards.
TTGGCCCGTCATCGGGGGGCCAGCTATATTGATCAACTTACAGAATTAAATGAAGTCTCTGATGATGTTGATCTTGAAGAAAGCAATAAGAAGGGAAAGAAAAAGAAGGCCAGTCCTTATGACCAGTTGGGGCAGCACCTTAAAGAAACAAATTCTCGCACGGTGGGAGAGTATTTTTACAAACGTTTGTTTGAACTTCCCAAAGAAGAAACCAAGCGTGTGGTGCGTCAGTTAAAGCGTCACGTTGGGGACAAGGCAGCCGTAGATTATGCCATTCCGCGCTTATTGGTGAAGGAAGAATTTAACGAAATTTGGGAAAAACAAGCTCAATACCATGACGTGATGCAGGATTCTGATTTTAAAGACGCGGTTTACGGTATTTTGTTTTATGAAAAAGATCCGGCACCTTATGCGGTTGGACATTGTCCTTATATACTGAGTGAAGAGCGCTTGCCCAAAGCGAGTATGTTGACAGAACAGCGTCGTTTGTATGAATCCGTAAATAATATTCGGATTGAAATTGGACCTGAAAAAAGAAAACTAACGCTGGCTGAACGTGATCAGATTTTGGAAGAGTTGCTGTTTCAAGGCAAAGCCGCAGGAAAGAAGAGTATTAAAGAGGTCTTAGGCCTAGATGGAAAGCGCAAGATCATCTTGGCGGATAAGGTTTCGGGGATTAAACCTTACTTGTACAGCCGAGACGAATTTCAGTCGCTGGATGCCTTTAAGGCTTTGTCTGAAGTCAAACAAGAAGATCTTATTCTGTTCCTTGCGGAGCCTAAAAGAGACTCCTCAAATCCTGAAAGCCGCTTGTACCGGGAAGATGATTTGGTTGAGGAGGTTAGGACAAGACTTTCCCTTCCAAAAGGCAAGGAAGCGGATCAGCAGATTGCAGCATTGTTGGCGGCGATCCCTAAAGAGCGTGCATCCTTAGGTAAAACAGCGACAGAGAAACTTCTTCCTTTTTTGAAAGAAGAAATTCGAACAGAGCGGGAAGCCGCTGATCTTTTGGTTCATTCAGGGGATGATCGTTTTAAGGCAGCGGAAGTTTTGGCCCAAGAAATGCAGGGAAAATATGAATTTCTTCCCTACTATGGGGAAGCTCTGCCCCAAGATATGCAGCCTATTCACCCTTGGCAGAGACGGCGAAACAAGTCTTTGAATGAAGATGAAAAGACATACGGAAAGATTGCCAATCCTGCTGTGCATATGATGCTAAATCAGTTGCGTTTGGTGGTGAATGATATTGTCCGTTTGTATGGGAAACCTTATGAAATTAATCTGGAGCTTGCCAGAGAAGTTGGAAAATCTGCGAAAAAACGCGATGACATTATAAAAAACCAAAAAGCCAATCAAAGCCGAAATGACAAGGCCGTTCAAGCGTTAAAAGATGCAGGGGTTAAGATCGGTGATACGAATATCCTCAAATATAAACTTTGGGAAGATCAAAAAAAGCATGATGCTTATGATCCTAGCAAGGTCATTCATTTGAGTGATGGCTTTAAGGGGTATGAGATTGAGCATTTAATCCCAAGGGCAAAGGGCGGATCGGATGCTTATAATAATTTAGTTTTGGTTCATGAGAATGAGAATCGGTCCAAAGGGGACTTATATCCCTATGAGTATTTTCAAGAAAAGGATACGTCTCTAGGAAAGCTTCAGCAGATTTTAAAAGCAGCACGAACAAACTTGCCTGACAAGGCTTGGCGCTTTGAATCTGATGCCAGAGAGGTGTTTGAGCAAGAGGGGGATCAGGATGCCAGTTCGCGTTATTTAACCGATACCTCTTACATGTCAAAGGTTGCAGCGCGGTACCTTCGGGCCATCCTTGACTTTACACCGTCTCAAGAAAATCCAGATGGTACTAAAGAGTCAGCTGTTATTAATACGCGTATTTTAACGGTCAAAGGGCCTCATACAGCCATGCTTCGTAAGTTTTGGAATTTGGCAGGACTGGAATATGAGTTGTTGGGGCTTGATATTCCCCGTTATCTTGACTGTGATCCCTCTTACTACAACAAAGAAACAGGGGAAATTCGTGAAGGGGCTGAAAAACCAACAGACGAAGGAACGTGGATTTACAGGGACAGACAACGCAACCTTGCATGGATGGCCAAGCCACGGATTGACCATCGACATCATGCTGTAGATGCGATTACCTTGGGATGCGTCAATCGTGATTTTATGAATTGGGTGAACCGGGCAGACAAAAGAGGTTTAAGCTTTAGGGCAAAAGACTTTCCTTTACCTCTTGCTCCTTCTCAAGACAGATCAGGTCAAGACAGCTCGGAAGAAGAGAAGGTTCTTCGCAAGAAAGCTCAAAGCGAATTTAGGTCTAAGGTTTTACACCTGTTAAAAGGGATTCATGTTTCTCATAAAGCGGATCATTCTGCTTTGGGGCGCTTACATGAAGAAACAGGGCGCACTGTTTTGGAGGTTGAACAAGAGGGCGTACAAGTGACACGCTATTCCCGTAAAATTGTAGATGTGGTGAAGAAAAAATCCGATTTGTCTAAATTGAGCGTTGGAGATTCTCTTCCTTCTGAATGGCACCCTGATCTGGCCAGTGATCGTAAGAAAATGGACCAGTTGATTGAAAACTTAAAATTGAAAGAGAAGGAAGCTCGCCTAGAGTTGGGAGAGGAGCAGTTTCGCCTCAAAGAGGAAGGCCAAGATCCGCGCCCTGTTTCTGAAGGGATGGTTTGGGCGAGGGCCATTCAGCTTGTCAGGAATCAAGGCCCTTACAAAAAAGATACCTTCCCGACCTATGCGAATTCAAAATCAGGCGTTTATATTAAGAGACATAAAATGTCTTATGTGTCAGGAAATAACCATCGTGTTGATTTTTTCACAACGCCCAAAGGTAAAATTGGTTGGGAGGTGATCACCTGTTTTCAGGCGAATCAGAAAAATTTCTCACCCGAATGGAAAGGGGCAGGGGGGAAGCTTCTTTGGTCACTGCACAAAGGTGATTTAATTGAACTGGATCGCCCAGAACAATGGGCCCATGTGACAAACCAAGCGCGTTGTATTGCAGAGGTGCGGAAATTTTCGGAGAATCGATTGCAGGTGAGCTTTTATACAGATGCGCGGGGGACAACTTGTCCCGATACCATTCCGCCAGACAAAAAGGATTTTGTTAAAGATTATATTGTCTCTGATCGCTTTGGGGTGGGGTTATCTGCTTATACCAAACATAATGCTCGGAAAATTGAACTGACACCGTTTGGGAAAGTAAAACGCAAACACAAAAGGATCTGGCATGGCACGCAAGAAACGTCCAGATAGTCCAACGGGCTGGGCTCTTATGTGGGTTTTCTGTATGTTTGATTTACCTGTGCGAACGAAAAAGGAAATGCGCCAAGCGACGCAGTTTCGCAATCGTTTGCTGGACCACGGTTTTGTGATGAAACAGTTTTCAATCTATATTCGCTCGTGTCGGACATTACGGTCAGCGAAAAATTTGACGGCAAAGTTTCAGCGGGCCATTCCTGAAAATGGGGATGTGACTTTTCTGTACGTGACGGATAAGCAGTTTCTGATGGTTGATAACTATTTAGGGAAGGTTAACGTTGAAAATGAAGAAGAAATTAGAAGAAAAAAGGGTCAACTGAGCCTTTTTTGAGTCCCAAAAGAGCAAAAAATAAATGAAAAACCCCCTCAAAACGACCGAATTATAGGCGATTTTGAGGGGGTTTAGGGTATCAGAGATTAATTAGACCGTCAAATACAACAAATGACTCTGGTGGTGTACAGGCTGGACTAGGGTATCAGAGATTAATTAGACCGTCAAATACAACAACAATTCTTCAAAATCACTCACATACTTCAGGGTATCAGAGATTAATTAGACCGTCAAATACAACAACAATTCTTCAAAATCACTCACATACTTCAGGGTATCAGAGATTAATTAGACCGTCAAATACAACACGCCTAGGTGATATAACTGACATAAGTTCAGGGTATCAGAGATTAATTAGACCGTCAAATACAACTAGTAGGGGTTTTCGGAATCGCGTTTTTAGAGGGTATCAGAGATTAATTAGACCGTCAAATACAACATCATTGCTTTTGAATCTACTAAATTAGAAAGGGTATCAGAGATTAATTAGACCGTCAAATACAACTGGCTTCTAAAGTTGCGATTGGTCGTGCGCAGGGTATCAGAGATTAATTAGACCGTCAAATACAACATCTGCTTGCCCCAGAAGCTGATAGTTTTGAGGGTATCAGAGATTAATTAGACCGTCAAATACAACCTTTTGAATTTTGAATTTTGCCTGTTAAAAAGGGTATCAGAGATTAATTAGACCGTCAAATACAACAAGGCTGCAAATGAGCCTGCGCCAATTTTTAGGGTATCAGAGATTAATTAGACCGTCAAATACAACATATGGATACATATGCATACACGTAGCACCAGGGTATCAGAGATTAATTAGACCGTCAAATACAACAACACAAAAGAAGATCTGTCTGTTTCTATCAGGGTATCAGAGATTAATTAGACCGTCAAATACAACCCTCGTAATAAATGAACTAAAAGAGATTATAGGGTATCAGAGATTAATTAGACCGTCAAATACAACCCACAGATCTATTTCTCATTTCAACTCTTTAGGGTATCAGAGATTAATTAGACCGTCAAATACAACTATGCAGATAAACAACTAAGAGAAATAGAAAGGGTATCAGAGATTAATTAGACCGTCAAATACAACTAACCTCTCAAGCATTTCAATTGTATACATAGGGTATCAGAGATTAATTAGACCGTCAAATACAACAGGCAGTGCTATCATCCATCATGACAGAATAGGGTATCAGAGATTAATTAGACCGTCAAATACAACATCTAATCTAACGTAAGAATAATAGTTTAGAGGGTATCAGAGATTAATTAGACCGTCAAATACAACACAAGAAAGAGGGGGATGATTAAAATGAAAAGGGTATCAGAGATTAATTAGACCGTCAAATACAACTTGGATGATATTTTGATTGTGTACTCCCCAAGGGTATCAGAGATTAATTAGACCGTCAAATACAACAATTTGCAGTGAGCATAGCGAATGAAAATTAGGGTATCAGAGATTAATTAAGATCGTAAAAAAATATGACGATATCCCTCCTAAAGGATAAGGAGGGCATCAGAGATTAATTAGACCGTCAAATACAACTACTCAAACTAATGATTGTTGAACCAATAAGATATCAGAGATTAATTAGATCGTCAAATACAACGACAGATGCGCTGCCCTGTATATTTTATTACTCAGACATGAAATATTGTGTAGATTGAGACTTCGGCAACTCTTGATGGAATGGCTTATGCACTGTGAATGAATACGGTCTCTGTTTTGTACTATACGTCCATTCTGAATTGGAAGAGACGTACACTTGCTCTTGGGATGGAATGTAAGATAATAAAGTGACCGCTTTCACAAAACCAACTTGCTCAACGCCTCTTTATTCTCTATCCTCCGATGTTATATTTGAGGGACATTCAGTGACTGACTCTAACCAATTTCGCGTACCACCTGAAGAAGCGCCGCATCGGGCGACCTTCATGCAATGGCCAGTAAGTAAGCAGGTTTACTCTGATCGAGTCTTTCTGGGCATGGTGCAACAAACCATCGCTGACATCTCGAATGCAATCGCTGACTTTGAACCCGTTTACATGCTTTTGGCCAAAGACGATCATGTGCGGGCGCGCCGCAAGTTGTCTGGCAATGTGGAACTTTGGGATATTCCAACCGAAGACCTCTGGTGTCGGGATTCTGGTCCGGTATTCGTGGCAAATGGCCAAGGAGAGCTTGCTGTTCGACAGGTTCAGTTCAACGGTTGGGGGGAAAAGCAGATTCATAAACAAGACAGTCAAATCGCCCACAGGGTCGCCACGCAATTGGGTTTACCATATCTATCCACCGACCTAATCGGTGAGGCTGGTGGCGTCGAACAAGATGGGCATGGTTTATTGATGGCGCATGAAAGTTCGTGGGTAAACGACAACAGAAACCCCGGTCTGTCGCGCGAAGATGTTGAACGACGCCTTTTGGACGCTTATGGCGCTGATGCTATGATCTGGAGCGCTGGTGTACGGGATGAGGACATAACGGATTACCACATTGACAGCCTCGCGCGGTTCACTGGCCCAAAACGGGTTTTGATTAACCTCCCAGAAAAGCCTGATCCAAATGATTCCTATCATTTGGCAGCCCGCATGACGCATGAGGCCCTTATCGCGATGGGGCTGGATACGGAGGTTATTTTAGAGCCAAATAAACCGCGCATTAAGAACTTCAATTTTGTCGCGTCCTATGCAAACTACTATGTATGTAATGGTGCGGTTATCGCGGCGCAGTTTGGCGATACACGAACGGACGCAATTGCCAACGCTGCCCTCAAAAGGCACTATCCTGATCGAGAGATTGTGACTTTGAATGTCGATACTCTCGGCCAACTTGGCGGCGGTGTTCACTGCGCAACACAGCAGATGCCTGCCGTTTAAAGTTTGTTTCTATTTAGCGAACAACTTGCTTGCGTCAAACACAGCTTTCCCTTGTAGCAAGGTTGCCTCAATCTTGATGTCGGTAATGTCGCCAATAGGCAATTCCAAAATGTTATCGCTAAGAACCACCAAGTCGGCATACTTACCAACCTCTAGTGATCCTGTGAGGTCCTCATGCTGCAACGCGAATGCGGCATTGATCGTCATGGCCTCAATGGCTGTCGCAACATCTGGAAACCCATTTGACGGCCTTTGAACAGCCGCAGCAATCTTAATCATCGGGTTTAGCTCATCCGCGTCCCAGTCACTGCTTAAAACGACAGTTGCGCCTGCGTTGATCAAATCACCAGCGGGCAATAGTCGCTCAACACGATCCCCGATAAACTCTGCGATGAAGTCTTTGTATTCTGCATCAAGCGCGCTTGGGGCTAGTTGCAAATCTGCGACGACATTGAGTTCCGCAAATCTTGGATGGTCGGCAGGGTCAACAAGGTAGAGATGCGTAATCCGGTGCGGACCAGAAGCAGGATCGGCTTGTTCAATCGCATCCAAGGCCAAGCGCGCGCCAAGGTCGCCTGTCACATGAAAATGTAGTTGGAATCCATTGGCACTCAATACTTTTGACGCATTAAACAGATCAGCTTTCGGAAAATAGAGATACCCAGTGTCTTCCCCTTCGGTCAAGGCAAGCTTCTTTTCATAAGGTGATAGTAACGCACCTGTGGCTTGGCTTAGAATGCCGTCCACATAAATCTTAGCCACGTTGAAGCGGACCAACCGATCCCGGTCGTTGTGGTAAAGCGCCTTGAGGTCGGCCAGTTGCTCGTCCATGGGGATATCGGGGTAAATGTAGAAGGCGTTTGAGGCGCGTACCGTCAGCGTGCCATTCTTTTCAGCGCGATCCCAAACAAGATGGTGTCCCTGTGGCCAATACCCGCCGGCATCGCTGATGGATGTAATGCCGTTGCGGTTAAGCTCTTTGGTTGCGGACAGCAGGCTTTCGTAAGCGATGTTGAGGTTTTCCTTCGTTGGCGGCGCAGCAGCCGTACGCAGATTATGCGGTGCATTCTCAAGTACAACACCATTTGGCGATCCATCCGCTGTGCGCAGGATGATATTGCCGTTTGGCTTATCTTCAGCCGTGTCATACCCGACAGATGCTAACGCAAGAGAATTCGCCCAAGCACCATGCCCAATGTCATCCAAGATCAAGACTGGTCGATCAGGGACCACCTCATCCAAGAGGGCCAATGGACTGTCTGTAAGGCTCAGCAAATGAGTCATATTGACGTTTGAGCCCAGTACCCATTCACCCGTATCGCCATGCGCGGCGCAATCTTCCACGCTAGCACGCAGATTTGCCAAACTATCAAACGCCTCGAACGGACAAAACCGTGCATTGATGCCTGCTTCAACAGCATGGAGATGAATGTCTTGAAAACCCGGTAAGACCATGCGTCCGTCAAGATCAATGATCTCTACATCGGGACCAGAAAATGCCAATACCTCTGCTTCGGCTCCAATGGCCGTGATTAAGCCATTGTCATCAATAAGGATCGCCTCAGCCCAATCTCGGCTTTCGTTGACGGTGTAAATATCCGCATTGGTGATCACGAGCGCTTCGGTGTGCGCAATCAACGGAAGTGCAGCACAAAATACCGAACTTAAGAGTACCATTTTTGATTTATGCATCGCCATTCCGTTCTACTGATAGCTTTTGGCGGAGGGTATCAGGGATTAATTAGACCGTCAAATACAACATAATGATCAGGGGCTTTCCATCCTTGTTTTCCGGTTGAACTGTAATTGGCAGCAAAACGCCCTGTACTGAAATATTGTCACTCAGAGATTTCAGCTTGTCATTATCGAATGAACGCCTCAATCGCCTCTTCAATTCCAGCAATCGAAACCCTTTTAAACTCGATAGGAACAAGCAAAGCACCGTATACAGCCTTATCAAAACTTAGCGGAGGGTCTAAAATGCAATAATCGGCTCCCGCGCTCTTTGATAATGCAGTTTTGACATTTATCATCACATTATCGGAGTTCTGGGCTTTCAAATTCGCGTGTTCAGTGACTATACCAATCTCACCCGCACTGAGGGGCTTTCACAGCCTTGCCATCTAACACTAGGTCTAGTGAGTTGCTTAAATTAGCGGCACTTTTCTCTATTGTTGGCTTCAAGTTGATTTGAGCCTTTACAAAATAAGAACCACTTTCGGCATAAGACCCATAATGCGGAGCTTTTGATTATGCCGCATCTTAATTGCCAAGGACCTGTTTGACTAGGTTTTCGCAGATTCGTAGCTGCATAAAATTGAAACTCGAAAATAGCGGCCATTCGGACTGAGAGCAGCGAAAGCTGGCTCAGAGCTATTTTGAAAATGCTGCGCCTTGCACGGATGGTTCGCTTTGCTATCAGCACCGCTATGACCACCCCTCAAGAAATGAAAGGGTGGCCAGCTTCGGAGAGGTCTTATTTAACCCGATTGTTCTGGAACTTATCGCCCGGTGCATTTTCCATGACGCGAACATCCATGGACTCATTCACAGACCAACCAACTTGCTCACCGTCTTTGTTAAGCAAGCGACCGATGCCTTCAAAGAAAGAGTTGCCCGGCGCGATCATAGTGTTTTTATCGCTAAGCGGCTCAACCTTATAGAACCCATCTTTTACAGGCAGGTCATAGTCCCAGCCATGCGAGAACCACACATTGTCTGGTGTTTTCTTGTAGCCATTTTGGTAGACAGTGAAGCTGTCAAAATACTCGCAAGAGCCGTCGGCTTTTTGGTATGTGCCGATCTGATAGCCAGCCTCGAAATTATAAAGGTTAATACGGTCACCATCAGCAAAGCGGAAGGAAGACCATTCCCAAGCTTTGGTTTTGAAGTCACCCCATTGGCGATCAACCCAGCCGCGCCCCGTCACTTCGGTGGATTTCCATTCACCGTTTTCCTCATAGGACAGGGTTCCATGGAACGGCAGGTCGGGAAGCGAGTAATAGAAGCTACGATCTTCCGGCGCCCCTTCACGGATCAGGCCTTCGATACCCAGACCGTCTTTGGCCCACATAATGCGTTTACCGCCAGTGGCTTTCAGGTCAACTTTGAACTTCGGCCCATCAGCCTTCATCAAGACATCGTCGCCCTTATAGGTCATGTCGACTGAATATTTGGGCCCACGAATTTTCTTCGTGTTGGTGTCGTAATCAAAACTCTCTTTGGGATCCTGAATAGCAATATCAACATCACTAACATAAAGGTCTGAGGTATAGTCGGACAGGATGGTCTGGAACATAAACGCCATCTTGTCGTCCGGGACGTCCAAGTTGGGATCAAAGTCTGTTAAATATCCCTTCATCAAGGAGCCTGTGGCGTTAAAATCGCACAAGAACAGGAAGTAACGATGGCCATTTGTACCTTCCAAGACACTTGTCCAATAGTGCCATTCGGTAAAGTTTTCATCTTGGGCATTGTGGGGTGGCCATTCTGCTTCCGCTCCGCGATTTTTGCCGGAGGGAATGTCGTAGTCTAGGTGGATATTTGTTAGATCTTTCATGTTTAGGTTCTCCTTTAGTTAAGTGGTTTTTCGACAAGGTACAGCACTTGGTAGCCTGTGCAGGCAAGCGCTTCCTTCTTGTCTAGGGGGTTGTTTCTAGCGGGGCTGTTGGTTTTGAAGTGTCATCTTGGGGGAGGATTTTTGGTGCTATGTTTTTCATAATCTTTCCTTTCCAAAGAGGCTATCACCCAGTCGCTCAGATGGTTCGTCCGAAGATTTTGTTGTATTTCGTCAAGAACAAATCCTGTCCCTTCATCTTGCGGGTGGTGAAATCACCGGCCGTGAAGAGCATCAAAAACGAGTTGCCTTTTTTGGGGCCGAGTGGCACGAGAATGGGTGCCTTTTTCCATGGCTTATAAGGTTTAATCATCTCGATATTTTTGCCTTCGGCGAGGGCGGTTAGTGTCTTTTCAAGCCATTCTTTCTGGCGACCGGCAGCTACAACCGTCATCGCGTCGCCGATATCAACGGTGTCCCCAGCAGCAAAGACATTCGGAAGCGAAGAGGGGCGCATCCAGAAATCTGCGAGGATACGGTTTGCTCCGCTTTTCTTGGTGTCAGGCAGATCCTCCAAAAGGTTGGATACAGCTTTTGAGCCAATCACCGGGAAAATCAGATCAGCGTTGATTTCGCGACCACTAGAAAGCTTGACTGTCCCTGCATATGGCTCTGTCATGCTTTGAAGATTCTCAACACGAGAACCTAAGGCGAGTTCAACACCGGCTGCGCGCAGTTTGCGCGTCAATTCCCGGCCAAGTTTTGGCGGTTGTTCTGGAAAGAGTTCGTCCGTGCTAGAAATCAGAGTAACCTTCTTGCCGGCCATATGGTGCGCGATCTCACCAGCTAATTCAGTGCCAACGGCACCTGCACCAACGATGACAACACTATCGGCTTTGGTAAGTTGATCGTTCACGCGTGCATTTGAGGTGCGAAGTGTTTCAATGTTGGAACCGTTGGGCTTGAACGGGGTCGCGTTGAGCGAACCTGTTGCAACGACAATATAGTCGGCTTCGACAAACTTGCCGCTTTGCAGCTCCACACCATTGCTTTTCACAGAGACAGCGCGTTCCTGCACGACTTTGCCGCTTGTCAGTAGGGTGTCATATGGGATAAGTGCCTTGTCCAGAATGGACGGGCTAACCACGGCCCTGACCAATGCAGGGGCATGAACAAAATGGGTGTTCTGTTCAATCAAAGTGACGTCAGCCACCTGATCAAGTGATTTGGCAAGCTCAGCTCCTAAGAAGCCGCCTCCAATGATCGCGATACGTTTGTTCATCTCTAATTGAAACCTTTCCTGTGCAAGTACTTGGACCTGCTAGGCCCATTTGTGTTTAAGGATCAGCGAGATCACGAGGTTTTCCTCATCATTCAGATGTTACATCATGTTACAGCGGAAGGAAGTCAAGGTGTTACCAAGTTCATCCGTGATGCGATTTGTGTCCGAGAAGGTATCAGAGATTAATTAGACCGTCAAATACAGCCCAATATCGGGCTGTATTTTCTGTTTCCTTAGGTGTGATTAAGTAAGAACAGTAAATTGCTGCGTTTATTTAAATCAACAACGGGTGCGTTCAAGGACTAACGTGAGACTGTCCCGTCTTGAGAGCCGTTGTTGAACATTAACGGCTCACTGCTTGTCTTGCAACAGATTGCAATTGTTCGAATGTCTTAAACCGCGTATTGTGGAGTTCTTTCACAGGGCCTGTCTGAGGAGTATACCGAGAAGCAAAAGTTGACATCTTATCCATTGCTTCATGAATATCTGTGTGAAGACCCGCCGCGACGCTGCCCAAAATCGCTGAACCCAGAAGAACAGGTTCCTCAACTGCAGGTGCAGCGATTTCTACGCCCGTTGCGTCAGCCAAAAGTTGTCGGATCATATCGCTACGGCCGGCGCCGCCACTAATGACAATCCGCTTGATCTTTGCGCCTGCTATGGCTTGTGCTTCGACGATTTGGCGAAGACCATAGCCAATCCCACAAAGACCTGCGATATAAAGTGCAACAAGGCTATCCAGATCACGTTCCATTCCTAATCCAGCGATGACGGCGCGTGTGTGTGGATCAGCGTACGGCGCTCGATTACCAAGGAATTCTGGCACTACATGTACGTCCCCTGCGAGGGCGCCCGCGTTCAAGTTTTCGTCCAACAGAGCATGAGCATGTTGCGCAAGCCAAGCAGGTAACGATTGTGCGTCACGTGCTGCCTCTGAACGGGCTTCGCAGGCGTATGGATGGAATTCAAGTAAGTGGTCGATGGCAGCGCCTGCGGCCGACTGACCGCCTTCATTGAGCCACAGACCCGGCACCATCGCCGAATAGTATGGCCCCCAAACACCGGGAACAAAGACGGGATCCTTTGTCGATGTCATGGTGCAAGAGGATGTGCCAAAGACATAGGCCAGATTGGCTTCTGCCCCATCACCGCCTTTGGCCCCGACTGAGCCAATACCGCCTGCGTGTGCATCAATTAAGCCAGCTGCAACGGGTGTTCCGGGAATAAGCCCAAAATCCGCCGCCGCCTGTTCGCATAGACCTGTGCCAAGTGCTGATCCTGCAGGAACGATATCTGTGCCAATTCGTTTAAAATTCTCATCGGCCAGTTCGCCCAATCCAATGGCTTTGAAATAGTCTGCGTCCCAGCTGTCTTCCTGTGCCATGTATGTCCATTTGCATGTCACCGTGCAAACGGAGCGCGCGGGGTCACCAGAGGCTCGCCATGTCAAAAAGTCTGTAAGGTCCATGAATTGCCATGCATGGGCAAACACCTCTGGGCGGTTTTCTTTGAGCCAGAGAAGTTTAGGCGTTTCCATTTCAGGTGAAATGCGGCCTCCCACATAGTCTAGAACGCGATGGCCAATTGTATTGATCCGTTCTGCTTGCTCCAATGCGCGGTGGTCCATCCAAACGATAATGTTGCGCTCTGGATGCTGTGGGTCGCCAACAGGTAAAGGGGTACCGTTCTTCCCAAGGACAACAAGTGAACAGGTTGCATCAAAGCCGATACCACGGACCTGTTCGGGTTTGATGCCTGAGGAAGCCAGCGCCCCTCTAACCGATTTGACAACGGCCTGCCAGATGTCTTCGCTGGACTGTTCTACGATGGTGGCGCCTTTGCGGTGGAGTGCAATTGGGCATTTGTCGGTCGCTACCATCTGGCCTTCGGTGGTAAACACACCCGCGCGGGCGCTTCCTGTTCCAACATCAATGCCAAGGACATAACAGTCTTTTGTGTCAGTTTTGATCATGGTGCTTCTTCCTTCTTGTCGCTTACTTACAGATCAACGCTATTTGGTAAGATCACCATGTCTCTAATGACCACACCACGTGGGCGTGTAAGCATGAATAGAACGGCTTCGGCGACCTCACGTGGTTGCATCAAAGATCCATTTGCAAGTGCTTCTTCCATCTTCTCTTTAGGCCAATCGTCCAGCAACGCCGTAACAACGGGCCCTGGAAGAACGGCACCCATGCGGATACCGTGTTCTGAAACTTGACGGCGGGTGGCATGTAAAAATGCCTGAACTGCGAATTTTGACGCTGTGTAGATCGGTTCCCAAACAACTGGGACAACACCCGCAACCGAACTGGTAAAGATGATGTCACCGGCTTTGCGCTCAATCATCCCAGGTAAGACGGCCTGAACGCTGCGAAAGGCGGCGTTGATATTAAGGTTGAGCATCCGATCCCATTCGTCAGGGTTTCCTTCGGCGGCGGCTCCACCCACATATGCGCCTGCATTTGCATGAAATATGTCAAGCGGGCCAACCAATTTCTCAATCTGTGGCACCATAGCAGAGACCTGTGGCCCATCGAGAAGGTCAATAACCAGAGGTTTGGCATGATCGCCAAGCTCGTTACAAAGGGCGTTCAGTCTGTCCTCTGCCCGATCGATTAACACAACATGTGCCCCTTCTTCGATCAGGATGCGGGCGCATTCAAGCCCTATCCCCGATGCAGCGCCAGTGATTGCTGCGGTCTTACCGTCCATTTTCTTCGTCATATTATTTCCTTCGATTGTCTATGCACGACCATGACTTGCACGCGAACGCCGCGCGAGGGAGTCAACGATGACGGCGATAGCAAGAACAGCCCCCGTGATCATGTAACGAAGCGAAGAACTGAGGTTAAGAAGTGTCAGGCCATTTGAGATCGCCATGATAACAAGAACACCAAGTAATGCGGACCATGCTGTCCCGCGTCCCCCAAACAGGGAAGTTCCCCCGATGACTGCTGCTGCGATTGCGTTGAGGTTGACGTCACCCGTGCCTGCTTGCTGGCTGGCAGAAGCAAGGCGTCCAGCAGCGAACACGCCGCCCAAGGCCGCAAAGGTTGAACACACAACAAAGGCTGACATGCGGATGCGCTGAACATTTATTCCAGACCGGCGTGCGGCTTCGGCATTGCCCCCTACGGCAAACATTGATCGACCCCATTGGGTTCGGGTCAAGGCATAATCCAGAATCACGACAAATATGACAAAGATGCCAAACATCCATGGCACACCGCGACCTTGTTCCAAATAGAACACCGCAAAGATCAGAGAGACTGTTAAGATTATGGCTTTTGCAATAGCCACACTCATCCCCCCAGAGGAGAGATTTGCTGCGCTGCGCTGTCGGTTTGTCCGCAGGTTCCCAATGACAATTAAAATGCCGGGAATGACGGCAATAATATAGGACGCCCATGCTGGTATGATCAGGATCTGCCCGAAACGCACAAGAGGTGAGGTAAAGGGCATATTGATGGATCCGGTCGGCCCAAGAATATAAAGTTGCAGACCCAAAAGTGCGAGAAGTCCTGACAGAGTAGCCACGAAACTTGGCATTTCAAACCGATTACGCAGAAAGCCAAAAAGAAATCCAACCAGCGCACCGGTCAGCATTACGGCGATGATTGTGATGGGCAAAGGAACCCCTGAATTAACCCAAAGAACCCCCGTCATCGCAGAGGCAAGACCGCTCATTGAACCAATGGACAGATCGATTTCACCTAACAACAGAACACAGACCACACCAAGCGCGATTAAGCCAACCGCTGCGGAATCAAACAACAGATTGACCAAGTTATTGGGTGCTAGAAAAACAGGGTTTAAAATACTAAAAATAATCGAAATCAGCAACAAACCAACCACGACGGGCAGCATCCCAAGATCGCCAGAGCGGACTTGATCTAAGAACCCACGCACTGCACCCGATATACCGGCATCATGGCGTACACGCTCATCGGCGCGGTCTAATTGAGGGCTTGTGTCACTTTTGTGCGTATTTTGTGTCATTGATTTTCTCCAACTTCTTCGAACTTTCTTGCCGCCCGCCGCGAGACAGAGTTCTCACTGGCTCCAGTGATTGCTGAAACAAGATCTTGGTGGGATGTTTCAGCGGTGAATACTCCATTGTTCTTTCCAAGACGTAGCACAATAATCCGGTCTGCAACTGCGCGCACATCTTCCATATTGTGTGAAATCAGAATGACACCGTGGCCACGATCACGAACCCGCTCAATCAGATTCAGGACTTCGGCGGTTTGGGCAACGCCGAGTGCCGCCGTTGGTTCGTCTAGCATAATGATTTTCGGGTCCAGCAACAGCGATCTGGCGATTGCAACGGTTTGACGCTGTCCACCGGAAAGAGATGCAACTGGTTCACGTACGGATGGGATGCGTGCAGCCAGTTCCTTCAACAGTGTCCAAGCGCGAACTTCCATTTGCACTTCATCCATGCGCCAGGGTGAAATCTCGTGACCCAGAAAGAGATTGGCAACGACATCAAGATTTTCGCACAGTGCTAAATCCTGAAAAACTGTGGCAATCCCCATTTCAAGAGCCACGCCTGGCGTGTCCAATGTGACTTTCTTTCCAAGATAGTCGATCGTGCCAGAAGTTGGCTGATGCACACCAGCTAAAACCTTAACGAGTGTCGATTTTCCCGCACCATTGTCACCTACCAGTGCAACAACCTCGCCTGCGTGGACATCAAGTTCAATGTTTTCCAAGGCAGTCACTGCACCAAACTGTTTACCAACGTTTCGCAAACGTAGGATGAGTTCGCTTTTATCAGGGCTATCGCTTTCCTGTGTCATGACTTTCTCCTTATTATCGCAAAGTTACGCGGCACCAACCAGTCAGTGCCGCGCATATGCTTTTGCTTATTTAATGCCAAGCGTGGCACATACCTATTTAATGCCAAGCGTGGCACAGGCGTCAGCATATTCAGCCGTGCAAACATCACTAACGGATTGAATCCCTGCATCAAAGATTTCGGCCTTAATGTTTTTCTGAGTCACAACGGCAGGTACAAACAACTCAGACGGCGTGTTGTACAGTGTCGACGTGGCCTTAGGCGTTTCACCGTTGATCAACTTCATTGTAATTTCAGCCGCTGCCGCAGCAACAATTTGAGAAGGCTTAGAAATTGTGTTGTACTGGTCGCCAGCAATAATCAGCTGAAGGGCTGCAATCGTTGCATCATTACCAGTAACAGGTGGAAGTGGATCTGCCCCTGAAGCTTTAAGAGCAGCAATTGCGCCCCCACCAGTGCCGTCATTGGCAGCTACGATACCCATGATATCGCCCCCAAAGCGAGTGATTTGACCTGCAGCCCATTCCTGTGCTTTAGGCGGCGCCCAATCAGGTGTGTCAAATTCAGACAGCGTTACATAAGGAGAAGCATCCAGCGCACGGTCAATACCATCCCGAATGAGCCCTGCGGCGGCATCGGTTGGGGAGCCGTTGATTTGTAATACTCCAGCACCATCGGGAACATTGTGAGCCTTCAAATTTTCAACCAGAGACTGGGCAATGGCGTAACCGATGCCTTCATTATCAAATGAAACATAGAAATCAGCGGGTGAGTCTGGGATGGGCCGATCATAGGCAATGACCTTTACGCCTTGCGAATGAGCAATTTCAACCAGCCCTGCCGCAGCGGCAGAATCCACCGGATCAAGAACGATCACGGTTGCGCCTTGTGCGATTACGGAATTGAATTGTTGCTGCTGTAGCGCAACGTCCGCGTTACCATTTTGATAGATGAGTGTGCAATCGGCGCAAAGGTCGCCCATGGCAGCTTGGAAACCGGGCCAATCTTTTTCTTCATAGCGAGTGGATGCTTGATCGGGCATCAGGAATGCTACGGTCTGGGCGGCTGCCGACGTGGCGAACAGCGGGGCGAACAGTGTGGCGACGAGTGTTGATACTGCCGCAAGTGATGTGGTTTTCTTCATTTCTTCTCCTCCAAATCAAATTAATCTCCGCTGATGCGGAGAGTGATACTTGAGAAGAAAACTTGACCCGACCAGTACTTTGATCGGCCATGGACCAAAATGAATTCTTCCCAATGCACCATAAAGCAAGTGCCTCGATAGGTTTATATGCACCATCGATTGAGCAAGCTTGCACTATTCGCTAATCTGAGTCAATATAGTTTGGATAACTTTGCTTAAATGATTCAGGGGCACGATGAAAAATATGGAAAAAGAGTCAAAGCGAACAACGATTTACGATCTTGCAAAACTTGCTGATGCATCCCCAAGCGCGGTGAGTTCTGTCCTCAACGGGACATGGAAAAAGCGGAGAATTAGCTTAAAATTAGCCGAGCGGGTCATGCGACTGGCCGAAGAACAAGGGTATTCTGTTAATGCACAGGCCAGCTTGCTGCGACGTGAGCGTTCGAACATTGTTGGCATGATCGTCCCAAAATACGATAATCGATATTTTGGGAATATTGCCGAGCAGTTTGAGGCGATGGCGCGCGCGCAGGGGTTTTTCCCAGTGGTCACTTGCACGCAGCGTGACCCTAATCTGGAGTTCGAAGCGGCGAAGGAGCTTATTGCTTATCGGGCCGAATGCTTAATCTCTACCGGAGCAACGGATCCGGATCGTATTTCGGCCTTTTGTAAGGTGTCAGGTGTTCAGTCCATTAATTTGGACTTACCGGGTAGAAGCGCGCCATCCGTGATCTCTGATAATTATTCTGCGGCGCGTGACCTTACAAAACTTATTCTCGATCGTTGCGAAAAAGATCTTGGCTGGCGTGGGCCGTTGCGGTTTGTTGGTGGAAGACTGACGGATCATAACACGGCGGCGCGGCTGGATGGTTTCTTGGCCGCGCACCATGAACGATCTATTTCTGTTCCCAAAACAAATATTATGGCAAGCGGCTATTCGGCGGATAACGCAGCAATGGTCCTGAAGGATTTCCAGCCAGATGGTCCCACGGGGCTTTTTATTAATTCGACAATTTCACTGGATGGCGTTGTGCGTTGGTACCGCGAACTAGAAAGTGGCGCTGATAATGTAAGATACGGCTGCTTCGATTGGGATCCCTTTGGATCTTTTCTACCTGGCAATATTGGGATGGTTGAACAGGATGTCACGACAATGCTTAATAGAGCGTTTGAGTTGATCGGTAATCCCCAAACGTCAGAGGAGCCCATCCTCGTCCCTTGCAAGCTCAGAGCTTTTTGATCAGAACTATGCTGGTACTGATGCTACTGTGTTAAGTTTTGGCGACCTTTTTGTCTTAGGCTTGACCTTACGAGGGTTCTCTTCTTTGCTTAATCGATACCTGTTTTGGGGCGTCTGTTTAATGGAGGAATGTCCTATTTTCAGCTCTCCTGATACAGCGTGTTTATCTTTCTCGAATAAAGTGGTTTTTCACTAAATAATCTAAATATCTTTCTGATTTAGTATGCCTAAATTTAAGAGGTTTAGCGAGGTCACTAAACAAGGGAATTCCTCCCCCAAGTAGAGTTGGAATTGTTGTTATAATAAGCTCATCAATCATATCCTCTTGAAGGAAGCCTTGTACTGTCTTTCCCCCATCAATATAGAGGTTATTGTATCCCTTCTCTTTAAGCTCCTGAACAATATCTTTGAGGTCTCCCTTCATAAGGAACACTTTATCTTGATAGCCTTCGGGGACGGATGTCATACTATTGCTTAGTACAAAAACAGGTTTTGTGTAGGGCCAGTCACATTCAAAACTTAAAATCATATCTAGCGTATTTCGTCCCATCACCAAAGCATCAATTCTACTCATAAATTGATTAAAGCCCAGATCTAACCCTTCAGGATTTGGGAATTCATGTAGCCAATCAAGTTTGTTGTTTTTATCAGTGATATAACCATCAAGGCTGGTTGCGATATAAACAATATTTGACATAAGATATCTCCTGTTCTGGTTTAGATTGGCAAAGGATGTATAAAGTAAGTAATATGGCTCATCTATAGAAAATTGATCACAAGTTTAGCGAGAGTTGATCCCCCCCCAAATGGTATTCAAATAAGGCTTGAGTGTCAAGTTCTGATGTGTGGTCTTTAGCCTTCCGGAGAGCTTTAGCTGGAGTATTTGATGGAGGTTTTGGATGGGCGTGATATGGTAATTTATGCCCTATGCAGAGGCTGAGTAAATCTTTCACACAATAGGCTTAATTAATTTTAATTAAAATAGAGACATTATGGTCACAGTATGTTAGCGTTCGGCCGGCTTAGATTTTATTTATATTTTTCATCATTTTAGTTTACAAGGTTCTTTTCATGTTTCAAGATTGTAGTCAGCCCTTTTTTCATAAAAAAGCAATGCTTATTATTGCTGCGCTAGCTGTTGTTTTTACACCGATTTTTATTTTCTGGCCAAGTCTTGACCTGTGGGTATCGGGATTGTTTTATAGCGATGGTTTTTGGATTAAGAAAACAGGGGCGGCCTATATTAGGAAAGCAGGGATGTACCTTCCTGTCCTGATTCTTCTTCCTGCATTGGTGTCGCTGCTGTTGGCTCTGGTCTGGCCTAAGAAACGCTTTATCTTTTCTAAGCGTGCAAGTTTGTTGATTCTTTTGTCTTTTACCTTAGGGCCAGGACTGTTGGTGAATGGGGTTTTAAAGCAATATTCTGGGCGTGCCCGCCCGATTACGGTTGAACAGTTTGGGGGGCAAAAAGAATTTACGCCTGCCTTTATAATTGCAGATCAGTGCGAAAAGAATTGTTCCTTTGTTTCAGGGGAAGGATCCAGCAGCTTTTGGATGATTATTTTAGGGATTTTTGGATCTCAGGTTTGGCGCAAGCGCTTGCTTTGGACAGGGCTGGGGATAGGTTTCTTCTTTGGGGTGCTTCGCATCGCCTTTGGGGGGCATTTTCTCTCTGATGTGATTTTTAGTGAAATTCTGACTTATTTTGTAATCGTGGGCTTTTATCACTTACTCTATAGGCCTGATATCGTTCAGACTGAAGGCACTTTACAGCCTATCTAAGGCACAGAGAATAAGGTCTAAAGTAAAATCAGAGAGGTATCTATGATGATGTCGTTTGTTTCTGGCTTTGGGCTGGGGATTAGCTTGATCCTTGCGATAGGATCACAGAATGCTTTTGTTTTACGTCAAGGATTACGTCAAGAACGGGTTTTCTTGGTTTGCTTGATTTGTGCGCTTTCTGATGCAATTTTGATTTGTGCAGGGGTGTTTGGACTGGGCCTTATTGCTGATAAAATTCCAAAGATACTTCCTGTGATCACGATTGTTGGGGTTACGTACCTGAGTATTTTTGCGTTAACCCGCTTTTACAGCGCCTTTAACCAACGAAAGTCTTTGGTGCCCGATGCGGGATCGAAACGCAGTATGTTAAGTGTTGCTTTGGCATGCTTGGCTTTCACATGGTTAAACCCCCATGTCTACTTGGATACAGTTTTTCTGTTGGGGTCGGTTTCGACCTCTTTCCCCAGTCGTGAATTATTTGCTTTAGGAGCAATTATTGCTTCTTTTGTCTTTTTCTTTTCTTTAGGCTATTTTAGCCGTTTTCTAACCCCTTTATTTGTTCGTCCCCTTTCATGGCGCATTCTTGATTTCTTAATTGCCTGTTTTATGGTGTTCTTGGCTTTTAAATTGGCGTTCTTAGGCTAACAATTTTTGCGCCTTTACTCTAAGTGGCTTTTAAGCATCCAGATGTTCTTTTGATGGATCGTAATACGGTTGGTTGCCAGATCAGCTGTCGCGGGATCTGTTGTGGTTTCAGCACTTTTAACAAGCTTTTGTGACAGGTCGATTAAGTGCCCTGAATCTGCACAAAGGGTTTCAATCATCGCTGTGGCTTTGGGGCTTTCTTTTTCTTCTTCAATGACACTCAGCGTTAAAAATTCACTGAAGCTTCCAGGGGCTTTGACCCCTAAGGCACGAAGACGTTCAGCGATTTCATCGATCGCTAATGCCAGTTCTGTATACTGTGTTTCAAAAAGGGTATGAAGTGTTGTGAACAAAGAACCTTGTACATTCCAGTGATAATTCTGGGTTTTGAGATAAAGAGTGTATGTGCTTGCGAGGAGTGTTGTAAGGTCTTCTGTTGTTTGAGTTTTTTTCATTTGGAGCTCCTTTAAAGGCGGGTAGGAAAGATAAAATAGACGCTTTTCTTTAAGTTTTGAGGTCTTATCTTTATAAAAAGTTTGTATATTCTACCTAGGGTGGAGCAGGAAGGAAGTCAAGAAGTGGTCTTTGTAAATACATGAGTCTTGAGAAAAGAGAGGCCGATTGTTAAAGGCACTTTTAAAGAGTCATAATCCATCGTAAGACAGTCCCTAAACTTAGGACGCACAGCAGCCCAAAGCACCAAAGGCCAATGAACCAAAGCCATTGCTGTTGTTTCTTACTGAGAGATTTTTTAAGCTTTTTCACATTTTTAGCCCTGTTCTTTCTTAGTACAGTTTCTTGTCTGTGCTTTTTCCACGAAAGACATAGTAAGAAAAGGCTGTATATCCTAAGATAATAGGAAGCAGAACCACTGTGCCAATCAACATCACAGACTGTGATGTTGAAGATGCGGCGGCATCCCAAAGTGTGAACTTAAAGGGTACAATCCAAGGGTAAAGACTAATTCCAAGTCCTAAGTATCCTAAGAAAAACAAGAGCAAAGACAGGAGGAAAGGACGAACCTCTCGTTTTTCTTGTTTGAGATCTTGCCAAAGCACAAAGAAAGTCGCCAATGTTAACAAAGGAATGGGAAGAAGATAAAAGGCGTGATGGCCCCCAAACCAAAGTGTCATGATATTCTGATTAATCAAAGGCATGCTAATGCTGATAAGGATCATCGATAGCACAATATAACCCAACACATATCGGGCAACTTTGTGTGCCCAAGCTTGGGTTTTATCTTCCGTTTTCATAATCAACCATGCAGCCCCAAGCAAGGCGTATCCAAAGATTAATGCAATTCCTGTCAGAAGGGCAAAGCCGTTGGCCCAGTCAAGCGCACCCCCTGCAAACTGACGTCCTTCAACTGTAAATCCTTGAACAAAGTTTCCTAAGATGACCCCTTGCATGAAGGTTGCAAGAACAGAGCCTGCATGAAAGGACAGATCCCAAATTTTTTGTTCTTTTAATGAGGCTTTGAAGCGAAACTCAAAAGCAATACCACGCAGAATTAATCCCACCAGCATAAGAATAATAGGCATATACATCGCAGGCATGATGATTGAATATGCCAAAGGAAAAGCAACAAGTAATCCGCCGCCGCCCAAGACAAGCCATGTTTCATTGCCATCCCAAAAAGGCGCGATTGAATTCATCATACGATCACGACACTTATCGGAGGGGGCGAAGGGAAAAAGAATTCCGCACCCTAGGTCAAATCCATCCAGAATAACATAAATAAAGACGGCGGTTGCTAGGATCCCTCCCCAGATGAGGGGAAGATCAAGCCAGTTTGAAAAATCAATCATTGTGAGGGTCTTTCATGTTTTCTTCTTTTAGAGGGGCTAAAGCTTTTACATTTTCAGCGATTTTACTGTGATCGTAGTATTTTTCACCATCTCCAATAGATGAGGGGCCTTTCCTGATGAGCTTAAGGATATAATAAGAAGCTGCCCCAAATACAAAGGTATACAAAAGAATAAAGATAAGAAGGGAAAGGGCGACCTGTTCCCCTTTTACAGGGGAAAGACTGTCGCTGGTTCGAAGGACACCATAGACAGTATAGGGTTGACGTCCAATTTCAGTAACAAACCAGCCAGCCAGAACAGCAATAAATCCTGCAGGGGTCATGGCCATGCACCAAAGGTGGAAAATTTTGGTGTCAAAAAGCCTCTTTCGAAGGAACAGAAAGGCTGCTGCTGCTGCGGTTAAAAGCATGGCAAGACCAATTCCAACCATCACCCGAAATGACCAGAATACAAGAAGGACAGGGGGGCGATCTTCAGGCGCAACCTCTTTTAATCCTGGAACCACGCCTTTTGATGATCCTGTTAGAATCCAGCTTGCTCCATTAGGGATCTTAAGGCCATAATCTGTTGTCTCAGTTTTTTGATTGGGCAGGCCAAACAGATACAAAGGGGTCTTGGGTCCCCGTTCCCAGTTTCCTTCCATTGCTGCAACTTTTATGGGTTGATGCTCTAGGGTGTTTTCGCCGTGGCTATGTCCGATTAAAATTTGAAGAGGGGCTAAGATAACCGCCAGCGACATTGCCATCCCTAACATGACTCTGGCTTGCGTGATGTAAATCTTACGCCACAGATAAAAAGCACCGACCCCGCCAACAACAAATGCTGTTGTTAAATAAACCGCTGTAAGCATATGGGTAAAGCGATAAGGGAATGAAGGATTAAAGATAATCTTAATCCAGCTGGTTGGATATAACAGGCCATCTGTTCCTATTTCAAATCCTTGGGGCGTTTGCATCCAGCTGTTTGCAGCCAAAATCCAGAATGCAGAAATTAAGGTCCCTATCGCAACAATGCAGGTTGCAGCGAAGTGCATTCTTTTACTGACACGCCCCCATCCAAAAAGCATGATCCCTAGGAAAGAAGCTTCTAAAAAGAAGGCGGTTAAAACCTCATACCCCAGTAAGGGGCCAATTACATTACCAGCGCGATCAGAAAAAACAGACCAGTTCGTTCCAATTTGGTAAGACAAAACAATGCCAGAAACGACCCCCATCCCAAAGCAGACAGCGAAAATCTTAACCCACATGCGGTACAAATCTTCGTAAACCTGTTTTCCCGTCCTTAGCAAGCGCCATTCTAAAACAGCTAACCAGCTGGCTAAGCCAATTGTAAAGGCAGGAAAAAGAATATGAAAGGAAATGGTAAAAGCAAATTGGATACGCGCTAAGATCAAAGGGTCGAAGGAGTGAAGCATTAGGGTTTTCTTTCATAAAGCTTTCTAAAACAAGGATGTTTAGAAATTAAAAAGTATGTGACCTAAAGAGATTTCTTATTATTTTTACTTAATATCATTCTATTCTTACTTAATATCATTGAGATGAGATTGGCAAGGGAGGAAGGAGAATAAATAAGCTGCGATTTTCTTTTTCTGGGGATATGGTCTAAGATGTAACAGAGAGAGTTTTATGCGGATATGAGGCGCACAAATCATCTCATCATGAAAGGGTCATAATATGCAAAAAGTCGTTTGACTGGCAGGGGTTTCTTTAGGGATGGGAAAGATTTTGCAAGAAAGCTTCTTAAAGAAGGGTGGTCGGACTGTTTAGGGTTGAAATTAAAGTCTTTTGGCCTCGTCTGCTTGATAAAGTTATTATGTTAATTTCACGTGCGAAATAAAGTTTCAGAGTTTTTGTTCAGGAGAAAAGGCCATGGCTATGCTTCATGAGAAAAGTGTTGTGCATTGGTTTCGTCAAGATTTGCGTTTAAAGGACAATCAAGCCTTTTTTGAAGCAGCCCATTCGGGTAAGGTTTTGCCCCTTTATATCGTAGAAGAACAGCAAGAACCCGCTTTGGGTGCTGCCAGTAGGGCATGGCTGGCACGGTCTTTAAAGGCATTGTCAGCCTCTTTAGAAGGGAATTTATCTTTTTATGTCGGAGATGCTCAGTCTGTTCTGGATCAGTTGGTGGACAGGTATCAAATTGAAGAAGTTTTCTGGACGCGGCGCTATGATCCTTGGGGGCGAGGCTGTGACGCTCAAGCGGAAGCCTTTTTAAAGAAAAAAGGCGTGAAGGTTCGAATATGTAATGGGTCTTTACTTTGGGAACCTAGGGATGTTTGTAAGAAGGATGGATCGCCTTACCGTGTTTTTACGCCTTTTTATCAAAAAGGATGTTTGAGTGCCCCTTCTCCTTTAGAGCCTTTGCCAGCGCCTTCTTCTTTAAATTTTCTTCAAGATAAGCACAGTTTATCCCTTAAAAAGTTGGGGCTTTCTTCAGGCCAAGCTTGGGAACAGAAGGTTATGACACAGTGGGATGTTGGGGAAGAAGGAGCTCAAAAGAGGTTGAGGCATTTTGTTGAACAGGGGTTAAAAACATATAAAAAAGGGAGAGATTTTCCATCACAAGAGTCTGTTTCTCGGTTGTCGCCTTATCTTCATTTTGGAGAAGTTTCGCCACGACAACTTTGGGCAAAGTCTTTTAAACAAGAGGCTCTTCGACCTGAAGTGAGCGTGCAGACAGAGGCTTTTCGGCGTGAATTGGCATGGAGAGAGTTTTCTTATTCTTTGCTTTATACCTTTCCTGCCTTGCCACAGAAAAGTTGGAATTCTAAATTTTCCAAATTTCCATGGAGAAAGGATGAAGCTGCGTTGCGCGCATGGCAGCAAGGAAAAACGGGTATTCCTATTGTGGATGCAGGGATGCGCGAACTTTGGCAGACAGGGTATATGCATAATCGCGTGCGGATGGTTGTGGCGTCTTTTTTGGTGAAGAACCTTCTTTTACCTTGGCAAGAAGGGGCGCAGTGGTTTTGGGATACGCTGGTTGATGCCGATCTTGCCAATAACAGTGCCAGTTGGCAGTGGGTTGCAGGTTGTGGTGCAGATGCTGCTCCTTATTTTCGGATCTTTAACCCTGTTTTGCAGGGGCAGAAGTTTGACGCTCAGGGGGAGTATACAAGGCGTTTTGTCCCTGAACTAGACCGACTTCCCTTGCGATTTTTGTTTTGTCCGTGGGAGGCACCTGCTCAAACGCTTCAAGATGCAGGGGTTGTCTTGGGTAAGACCTATCCCCAGCCAATTGTAGACTTAAAAGCATCTCGTTTGAGGGCGCTTGAAATGCTTACTACACTGTAAGTGAAGTGGGATGTTATGCCTCGTAATAAGGTCATCAAGTAGAACTCATCAACTCAGTCATATGTTCTTGGTGTTTATATTTGCAGCACAAACAGGCCAAAACCAACAAGGGCGACAATACCTCCAAGAGAACGCAGTACTTTCCTTCCTCTATGGGTGTCCAAAATCAGCAAAGCGCCGACAAGACCCACGATATGCAACCCTGCTGTTGTTATCAGAAAACCAAAAATATAAGTGTTAGGACTATCAGATTGGGGAAACTCTGTTCCATGTGCAAGCCCGTGTGCCCCGCCAAAAAGAAGCACTGCGCAGATTGCAAAGGGCCACGCAATGGGACGATCTGCCAGAATTGTACTTCCTAGAAGAAGAACAGAAAGTGCGATGGCTGTCTCGGTCCATGGCAGTGCGTTGCCAAACATTCCCCAAAAGCTACCAATTGCCATAGCCACAAGAAATGCTGTAGGAACAGCCCAGATTGCACGTCCGCCGATTTGAGCACTCCATGCGCCAACTGCGATCATCGCCAGCATATGGTCAGGCCCAGTCAGGGGGTGGAGTAGACCTGTGCCTCCAAAACCATGTGCTGATAACGGTTCGGTCCATAATAGGGAAAAGAGCAGGGTGGGCAGAAAAAGGGCTGTGTGTTTCATACCGCGATCTTGCGTGCACGGTGGTCGCTTACAATTTTCACGAAGGCAATGATTGCTGGAATCATTGGGAACAGCGCAGTATACATGCCAGAGGTATATTCATAACCGATGCCCAAATCGATCATGCGACGGACTGGAAAGATCAGAAGATGAGTAGGTTCGCCCAGAATCATTCCGGCAATCAAAAACCAGAAGATGAAATTTCCGATCGGGTGTCGTTTCCACAAGCTCCAGGCAGCAAAAAACCATATAATTGGCCCAAGTAACCCGATCAGTATCATGAAATCATAGTTGCGCCATGGCTTACCAGAGATCTCAGAAATCATTCCATTGAAGTCAGTGAGTACCTCTTCCCCTACATGGATGTAAAAAAACGTTAGCAACAGCAAGAATAAAGGCAGTGACCATGAAGGGTCAGCTGGAACCCGTGAGGTGGTGATCCACCAGCCAATCATGCCGATTGTCATGGACCCAACGATAATGGCCACTGGAAGTGGGCCAGCTTGGTTGAACAACGTTACACCGTAGATTCCAACTGAAGCAATGAACAGAGTGGCCCATAAAGCTCGTTGTCGGTTTGTCATTAAGGTAGGAATAGCGACATATGCTGCTTTGGAGTTTAAGAGGCGCTGAAGAATCAGCAGTGACAATCCGATCAGGCCCAGTCCGAACAATGCCCCGATTAATGCATAACTGCTTGGACCATCAGCAAACCCAGTGCTCAACTGCACTAAGCCTTCGACCGCAGAGTAGAGTGCAGCCCACCAAGCCATGTACCGGCCGATATGCAAATTTGCACTGATTAAATAGCCACCGAACAAGATAAGCGTGACCGGAACACAAACCAGCAGTACGAACCAGTTGGGCCCGGAAAAGATAAAAACGGGATCGAACCAGCTTGCGTGATGAGCCTCCAGAAGATCAATCCACCCCCCTGCATAACGGGCAGAATTCAACGCTAAAAGAACAGGTGGCACCAAAAGATAGGGCGTAAGTACACTTTGGGTCACATCCGGTGTGGGTTCGCTGGTCCACAGCCATCCAGCCAATGCCAAAGTACTTATTATCGCGAACAAAATAGCTGGTCCCGGCCCTAGGAGAATGACTGTCAGCACCAGTAATGTGAAGGCGCAGGACAGGATGGTCAGTGTGGAAGCAAGTTTGGTGTTCATATCTATCTCCATATTCAATAGTAGTTGACTTTATATCGACAATGCTTGTGTTTGTCAACGATCGTTGATATGTTGAAAAAATGACTAAAAAACCAATTCAATCCAAGTCCCAGCGAACGCGGGTGCGCATTCATGATGCTGCCCGGACGCTTTTTGCTGAAAACGGATATGACAGCACTTCAATCCGCGACATTGCTGCGCAAGCTGCCTGTGATCCTGCTTTAGTTATGCGATATTTTGGCAGCAAGGATCGTCTTTTTGCAGCGGCAGCGGACATTGACTTGAAATTGCCGAGGCTTGAAGGAATTGCTTCCGCTGACCGAGGGATTGCTTTGGTACAGCACTTTCTTGACCTGTGGGAAGGTTCGGATAGCGCCCCTGTACTTACAATTTTGTTGCGCTCTGCTGCCTCAACAGAAATGGCTGCACAGAGGTTGCGCAACGTTTTTGCGTCTCAGGTGTTGCCAGCCCTTTCCCTGTTAGATGAGCCAAATAAAACCGATCTTCGCGCAGGGTTGATTGTCAGTCAACTTCTTGGGCTAGCCCTAAGCCGATACATTTTGAAACTTCCGCCGGTTGTTGGAATGTCACATGAGCAAATTATTGCCAGAGTTGGTTCAGCAATCCAAGGTTATCTTGAGGATTAGGCATTCAAAAATGTACCGATGCAGCACATTTTATGGGCCAACACAAAGGCGAAGCTTTTTTAGGTGAGTTATTTGGCAGGAATGTTTTGTTGGCGATTTTCATCGGCCAATCCGATTAGTAAGCGCTTTCCCGTTTTTGGAGAGACAGCAAAAAGGCCATAGTGGGCGTTTTCATACTCTGCCCCTAATCC
Organism: Mopalia swanii; assembly: GCA_030265315.1. Classification (NCBI taxonomy): domain Eukaryota; kingdom Metazoa; phylum Mollusca; class Polyplacophora; order Chitonida; family Mopaliidae; genus Mopalia; species Mopalia swanii. The sequence goes on along the minus strand of JARDVA010332818.1, from coordinate 109,742 downwards.
TTCTTGAAAGAAATATCCTGTGGGACGGAGCTTGATATATCCATTATCAAGTTGATAGGGGAACTTGTTTTCAGCCTCTTTTAAAGGGAGGCCTGTATCAAAGCGAACAAAATGGCCAACCCCTTGATCATCTTTCCGAAGAATAAGAAAACCGCGTTTTTGGCCGCGTTTTGAAAGGTCTTTTATGTTTTGTTGTGAAATGCTGTTTTCCAGTTCATAGCTAAAAGCCATGTAATCTCCTTGGATCCATGAGCGTGGATCCAAGGGGGCTAAAGGCAGAAGAAGGCGCTCCCCTGTTTTTATGAGCTGTTCTTTTTGATAGACCCCTATATTGAAAATCAATAAGGTGCAGGCAAGCCCCCCTAAAAGGAAAAAAGTTTGTTTGAATGGAGGAAGTCTCTTGGGGATGTCCCTGTGTTTTTTCGGAGAACGTTTAAGAGAAAGAAAAAGACTAAAGCCAATCAGTAAAAGCCCCGAAACTGTAAGAAAGAGAGATTTTTGCAGCAGAGACAGGGTGAGGCTGTGGTAGTAGAGAAAGAGGAACAAAGGTAAAAAGAAGAGGCCTATAAGAGACAAGGGGGCTAAAGCTAGTTCTGTTCCTAAAAGAATAAAGCTCAGAGCCAGCAAAAGACCTGTTGGTAGAAAAAAGCTTAGGATCAAAAAGAATAAAGCAAGAAGCAGAAGCGTCTGTTTAGTGAGCCGCCCGGTATGAAAAGTTTTCTTTCTTTTGAAAAGAAACAACAGTCCTGCCAAAAGGGGAAGAGATGTCCAACCAGGAGAAGAAAGATGAATGGGGGTTTCTACGGTAAGGGAGATGGCCCAAAGACACAAAGACACAGCAATGGCATAGAAGAAAGAGGAAGAGGAGAAGATGCTTTTTTGTATTGAATGCTCTTGATTTAGGAGAGGCTTTTTTTGAGCGAGAAGGAAAATAAAGCCTAAGAATGTAATACCTAAGAAAAAATAAAAGAAGAGGCCAATGTTATGAGTTTCCCAAATAAGGGCTGAGCCCAGCATGACAAAGAAAGCCAGCCAAGACAGAAATGTTTCCAAAGGAGAGCGGTAGAAGAAGATACTTAATAAGGTTAAAAAGAATAAGGTGATGCTTAACATCCACATAGGAGAGGTAAGCGCAGTGTCTGAAAATAATAAAACGCTAAGAATGAGTAAACTCTTCCCCATCAAGATCAAGCTAAAAGAGAATTGGAAAAGGAAGAAGGAATGTGTAGAGAGGTTAGTTTGAGAAGGTTTATTCTTTGAACGTCTTTTTAAGAACAGAGAGAGGGAGATAAAGAATCCGCCCCAAAAAGAAGTTGTTATAGGAGAGTCTAAATCCAGAAGAGGTGTTTGGAATAAAGCAGAAAGAAAAAGGATACAGCCTAAGAAAGCCCCAAGCCCAGAAAATAAAAAGAAAAGAATCGATGTCTGGTCTGGTTTAGCTAAGTCTGAATTGTGAGGGCTTGTTTTAGAAACAGAAGAAACGGGAACAGAGGAACTCTCATCCTCTTTTATGAGGTGTTTCTTATCACTGTTATCCTTAAAAAGGGAGGGAGAAGTTTCAGAAGGAGAAGAAGAGGGGGACGAAAGAGATTTCTTAGACTTTTGTGAAAACAGCAACAAAGTAGCACTTGTAAAAATCATAAGAATAAAGAGACCATTTAGGAAATAAAAGAAAAAGCTCTCTTCTGGTAAGATAAGTGAGAGGCCTTTGAATCCCAGACTTGCTAAGATCAAACACAGGGCTAAAACCAAGAAGGAAAGAGGAACAAAAGAAAAGCGTTTGGCCTTATAAAAAAAGTACATTCCTATTCCTGTCCCTAAAGAAAGCAACGCCATTATTTTGACCATGAGGCTTTGCTCTTGAGGAAAATGGATACAGGCTAAAACAGGTATAAGAAGGAAGAAAATAATGACTGCAGAGAGTATAATTCTAAAGAGAGGAAGACGGAGCCATGTTTCACTGTAGGCCTTTTGAGAGCTGTTAGGGAGAGCCTCTTTGTAAGATTTTCTTTTACCTTTATAAAAGATATATTCCACGAGTACTAAAGCAGCTCCGTTAAAAATGGCCAGAATAGAAAAGATAAGAAGACTGTCGGCTTGAGAGGCTAGAACCTCTTGCTCCCAGAAGAGAAAAAGGAACAGAGAGCTTAAAAAGAGCCATAACAGCCAGTGTGCGGTGCTTTTTGAGAAGAGTGTCCAACTTAAAGACAACCCTGCCCAGAGTAGGAAAAGTTGGAAGCTTTGTGCGCCACTTTGATAAACTTGGCCAAAAACAGCCAGTAAAAGTCCTAATAAAAAAGTGGCACAGATGGAAAAAAGCGTTGAAGGCTTTCGTTGCCAACAAAGAAAGGCAGCGACTCCAATGCTTAAAGCAAGAAGGCCTTCTAAGAAAAGAAGCTTTGTCATGCCTTTAAGGGCATTTAGATTATAGGCAAAGAAAAAGAAAAGTCCGCTTATCAGAAGCCCCACCCCTAAAAGCTGGCATAAAGGAAAGGCCATATTCTTCCAAGGGGAGCTTTCTGTACGGTTGTTTTTTAAAAAGGGTTGGGTGTGATCCCCTGTGCCCTTTTCTTTCTTTTTTTGTGAGAAAGATTTTAAGAAAGAAAAGGACCGCATTTTTGTCTCCAATTTTTTGAGTGTTAGATCGTTCTTATTGTTGGATTGCCCCACCCATTAGTCCATTTAAAGCCTTATTCATTTTAGCCAAAGGAGCGTCTGTTTTTTCAAGCGTATAGCGTTCTTTCAAACTTTCGGGAGATAAGGCCCCAAGCTTTGTTGTACCATTTTCAGACCAAATCAAGACACGTACAGGCAGATCAAGTGCAACACGGCGGTTTTCCAGCATCAAGGGTGTTCCGATCTTAGGATTTCCAAAGAGAATAAGAGTGGTAGGATCAAGGGTTAGGTCTGCCTTTTTCGCATTTTCTGCGTGATTGATGCGTGCAAAGACCGTGGCGCCTGCTTTTTCAATTGCTGTGACCAACTTATCAGCTGTTTCTTCAACAGAATAAGGGCTTTCTTTAACGATCCATTCCACTGTTTGAGCTTCTTGTGCAGCTTCTGTTGTTTCGTTTGAGTGGGATGCTTTTTCTTCTGCTGCTAGAGAGGTTTGGGTTCCCCCTAAAATAAGAAGAAAGGTCAGAAAAGACGTCAGAATATTTTTGTGTGCGTTCATAGGAACCTCCTGTTAAATCATATTATTCCATCTTATTATTGTAAGAGAGGAATACAAGAATAACAACCTTAAGAGGTGATAAAGCGTTTCTTGGTTTCTTTTGATGAGCTAAAGAAAAACGTGTCCCTTTTTCAAGAGACACGTTTAAAAGCTTTGACTTATGCGTTAGACTAAAATTTAGCCATCGATAAGTTTAAGGTCGTCAGCGCACTCACGGCCACGGCTTTCTGTAACTTCAAATTCAACTTTTTGGCCATCATCCAACTCATGAATGTTTGCTTTGTCCAAAGCAGAAACGTGAATAAAAACGTCCTTTCCGCCATTGTCTGGAGCGATAAAGCCGTAGCCTTTTTTTGAATTAAACCATTTAACAGTACCTGTTGCCATTTTAAGATCTCCTACGTATAGCGTTGGCATTCCTTCCAGAAAGAGGAAGGAAAAGAGTTCGTGACGTCCAGAAGTAGCTCTAGGAAATGCAGGAAAACCTGCTCTTCACAGTCATAAACCAATGAAGACTGATCTAAAGGGTCTCAGGGAGCAATAACGTAACTCGTACCAGAGTTATACAAGCAAGGTTTTTAAAGAGCAAAGAAAAAGTGACATAAGCGGATGATTCCTCTTGGCGAAGAGAGGTTTCTGTGGAACAAGAAAGAGAAAAAAGATGAAATCTTCCTAATTCTTGGGCGTAATTCTTAAGAGTGGTTTGGTTTCGTTAAGTTTGGAAATAAGGATATAAAAATGAAAAAACGCTGTTTTGGGAACCCTAAAAAAGAATCCTTTGTACATAAAGATGAAAAAGGGGAAGAAATACGCGGTCTTTATGCGCTCTATCATGATGAAGAATGGGGACGTATTGTAACCGAAGAGCAAAAGTTATTTGAAATGCTGTGTTTAGAAGGGGCTCAGGCAGGGTTGAGCTGGGAAACAATTTTGAATAAACGAGAAGGATATCGTCAGGCATTTTATTCTTTCGAGGTTGATAAAGTGGCGTGTATGTCTGATGCCCAGCTGGAAGCTTTACGCCAAGAGCCTCGTATTGTACGTAATAGGTTAAAAATTTATGCGGTACGTAAAAATGCAATTGTTTTTCTGGATATTCAAAAAGAGTTTGGGTCTTTTTATCGCTACCTTTGGTCGTTTGTAGGGGGTGTCCAACAGGTGAACCGCTGGCAACAGGCTCAAGATGTTCCTGTTTTGAGTGAAGAAAGCACCGCTTTGTCAAAAGATTTAAAGAAACGAGGCATGTCTTTTGTTGGCCCAACCATTATGTACAGTTATATGCAGGCCGTTGGGGTGATTGATGATCATTTGCAGAGCTGTTGGCTTCGTCAAGAAAGTGGGGGTCAAGAAAGTGGGGGTCAAGAAAGTGGGGGTCAAGAAAGTGAGGGTCAAGAAAGTGAGGGTCAAGAGACTTAAAGCCAACAGAACTTAGAGTTCAGAGAATGGAAACCAAAGGACGTAAGTGGAGTTTCAGGGCTTCTTTGGAGGGATCTGTCCTAAATGGGGCGCTTTTTCCGTTGTTTTCGTTTGAGTTTCTTTTTTCAACGGGCATAAAGCAAAGGGAGCATGCGGTTTTTTTGTGCAGGGCAGGGTTGTATCCTCAAGAACTTCATTCAAGATAATTACATATTTTGCCAAGGTTGCTTTAATAGGAGATTCTTTTAAAACAATATCTTTGAAGGTTTCAGTATAGACAGAATGAAAGTCTGTTTCTTTTTCATTCAACCCCAAAGGTAATTTGCTTTGTAAGGATAGTGAATCTTCAAGCTGGTATTGAATAACAGCTGCGGATCGCTGTGCAAATAAAGGTAAGTCATCATTATCTTCCAATTGAACAATTGGGAAAAAGCCAATGGCTTCCAATGTTTTAATCTGTGTTTCCCAGCTGCTTAAGTAACTGATAAGGTTTTCAGACTCTTTAGGATTTTTTGTGTTCTTAGGAATGGCTAAGCCCGCAATGATTGAAAGGGTTCCCCTTCCTTTAGGGCCATAAGGGGCTGGAAAAGCAACAAAATTATCGGGGCGGCTCAAAGGTTCTTTTAAGCGTGCAATGTGATCGAAGCCAATCCAAATCTCCCCCGAAAGCAAAGGTGTGTCTGTTGCGTCATAGTGCAAGGAACGCGGGTTAACAGACTCTTCCCAGAACGTTTTAAAGAAAGACCACATATCAACGGCTTCTTCACTATCAAAGGCTTGAACAACAGCCCCTGTATAAGAAGGGTAAAGGTATCCTTGAAGAAAACGATGCATCAGGCCTTTATGTCCTCCTGCAAAGCCTATTTTCTTTTGGTTTGTTGCTTGGACAAGGTTTTGTCCCCACACAGAAAATTCTTCATAACTAAGATGATTGATGTTTGCCCCTTCAGGCAAATAGGTCAAGGCTTGGCGGTTGGCGACCATGATATATGACGCCAGCATCCATGGAATATACAATTGTTCAGACGTGCCTAAAGTTCCTTCTTGCATAAATGCCGGAGAAATTTTTTGAATATGAAGATCTTGTTTTAGGTGGTCTAAAGGAATCAGATCATTGCGGAGTTTCCAAAGCGTGCTGTGTGTAGATCCTAGAAGTTCAAGAGAAGTCTCTTCTTGTTGCGCAGCGTTTATTACGCTGTGATAAAAATCTTCATGAGACTGTGTGATGAACCGCAGCTTTTTGTCACTGTAGTCGCCCAAAACATAGTCTCTAAAGGCTTGGGCTTCCGCTAAAGGATAGGCTTGTGTCGAAAGAAAAATGTTTTTTTCACCCCAAACAGAAGTGGAAATGAAGAACAGGAAGAAAGAAAAAAAAGCGCCTTTGAAGACTGTCACAGTTATTTAATCCAAAGAAGTAAGGCTCTTTTTGGTTGGGGAAAAGAGCTGTGATACAGGCGCAAAGCACGCCCAACCTACCTATATGAGCCTAAATCTATACAAAAGGTTAGCATCCAAGAAAGGCCACTTACCTCTTCTGTACATCAATATATACGTTCTTTTAGAAGATGCAAAAGTAAATTCTTTTTAAAGCCTTGAATTTTAGATCTTTTTTTGAATGTTAAAGGTCTATTGAGCAGAAACAGAGGTAAAAGTTGTATAGTGATCGGTTGTTAGGAAAATAAGGGTCTCTTTCTTGTTTTTTCCTTTTGTCGCGAAGACAAGTCGATCTGCGCCACGTGTTCTTTGACCTGCATAATTCAGGTCGGCCTCACGATATTTTCCATTGTAGGAGGCAGGCAACCTGCCTTCGCGATTACCAAAACGATTTCCTCCAATCGCTGATAAGGGGGCAAAACTCCATAAAGGCTTCCCAGGCTTCCAGCCTTTTTGAGAGGCCATGCTTTTGGTAAGATAGCAATCAGGAAGCCTTCCCTGTTGTTCAAGGTGGTTGACCACAGAAACAAAAGTTTTAGGGAATTTAACGCCTTTTTTTTGTGCCAAGGCATAAAGGGACGCATCCCGAGGGCCAGAAATAAAGGGCTTAGATCCGCAAATTTCTTTTGAATCATTTGGTAAAGAGGCCGTTTGCGGGCTTTTATTGTCTTGTTTTTGTGCTTTTGGCGCAGAAGCAGAATCTGAGGGGGGTTGATTATCTTGAAATTTTAAAGAGAAAAATCCAAGAAGGAGAAGAAGAGCGATAAGACCAAGACGTCGAATAAAAGGTTTTTTCATGTGATTAAATTCTTTCACTAGGGCAGGAGGATTTAAGGCGGGAGATAAGAAAAAGTAAATCGCTATAAAGAGAAACGGAAGTCAGGGCGCTCTTGTTCCACTTCACGAAGAAGTTGAATCAAAGCCCCAAATTTTCGGCCCATATAATGTTGAGAAATTTGCGCTTCTGCCCACTTAATTTCAAAAGGCCCTTCCACATCGGTCGTAAGGACATCCCAAAAAGCATCAAGGTTACACCCAACGCTTGGCGGCAAGGTAAGCTGTTTTTGAAGCTCGGCTTTAAAATCTTCTAAAGAGTGGATTTTTGAACCAGTCAAAAAGACAATTTTCATAAAGGATCCTTGAATTATTTTTGGAAAATGGAACTCAATTTATCTGACTCCTTCTAAAGAGGAGGCTTTTTCAAACCAGTCATGAGGTTTTATTAAAAATAAAGACCTTGGCTTTGAGGCTTTTCGTGCAGTCTCTTTTGAGGTATACATGTATACCTTATTGCCAAGAGGATATAATAGAGCTTTTGTTTCTGTCAAATGCTGTTTTGTTTGTCGTTTAACGTTTTAATTTTAAGAGATTTTAATTATGCCAATTTCCCCGTTAGCCCCTTCTTCTTTTCCCTCTCTCCCTTTTGTGCAGGGGGTTGGGATTGTCACAGCCTTAACGGGCGTTAAATATCAGAACCGCTCGGATTTATTGCTGGTTACCTTTGATCCTGGTACAACAGTTGCAGGGGTTTTTACCCAGTCCGCAACAGCATCTGCGGCGGTTTTAGATTGTCGGGCTTCTTTGGAACAGTCTTTGGGGCAAGGTCGTGCCCTTTTGGTAAATGCAGGCAATGCCAATGCATTTACGGGGAAGGCCGGGGCTCAGACAGTTCAAACCCTTAAAAGTGAAATTTCTGCTTTATCTTACAAGAAGGGCGTTCAGATATTACCCGAACAAATCTTAACAGCGTCCACAGGGGTGATAGGAGAGTGGCTTGATCCTCAGAAAATAACCCCCTTCTTGCCGGCCTGTTTTGAACATCTGTCTAAAGGGGAAGATCAGGGACTTGAGCAGCGTGAGGCACAGGCAGCTCAGCAATGGAAAGCTGCTGCCCAAGCGATTATGACAACGGATACCTTTCCTAAAGGGGCTGTTGAAACGGTTTGTCTTGAGGGCCAAGAAATCAAACTGGTTGGGTTTTGCAAAGGGTCAGGAATGATTGCGCCAGATATGGCGACAATGTTGGCCTTTCTTTTTACGGATGCGCCGGTCGAAGCGGCATTATTACAGAAACTATTGGCCAAGGCGGCACAGCGATCTTTCAACTCTGTGACTGTGGATGGGGATACCTCTACATCGGATAGCTTGTTTTGCGCGGCAACAGGGGCTGTTTCTATTGAGCCCCTTAAAGGCTGTGAGGAAGAAAGTGAGCGTGTCACCCTTTTTTATGAAGCATTAGAGCGTCTGGCGATTTCTTTGGCCAAGCAAGTTGCGCGCGATGGGGAAGGTGCTCAGAAGTTTATTACGGTGAAAGTTGAGGGGGCTGTATCAGAGTCTTCTGCGCGAAAAGTTGCTTTGGCGGTTGCGAATTCTCCTTTGGTTAAAACAGCTGTTGCAGGGGAAGATCCAAACTGGGGTCGTTTGGTTATGGCTGTTGGAAAATCAGGAGAGCCTGTCGACCGCGATCAGTTGGATATTTTTATCGGTCCTGTTCAAGTGACCTCAGAAGGGCAAGTTGTTTCTGGCTATCAGGAAGAGCCTGTTGCTTTGTACATGAAGGGGCAGGAGATTGAATTTCGATTGTCTTTGGGGCTTGGTGATGGACAGGCAAAGGTTTGGTCTTGTGATCTTACGCAAGGCTATATTCAAATTAATGCAGATTATCGCAGTTGATACTCTGAAATAAGGAGAACCGCGTGCAGCAGTTTACAGGATCGGCTTCAGAGCTTCCAAAGCGGAAGTTAAAGCAGCAGAAGGAAAAGACGGCTTCTTCGGTCACGCTTACAACAGAGCGGTTAGTGTTACGTTCTTTACACAAAAGCGATGCGAAAAGAGTGGCACAAATTTGTGCACAACCCGAAATTTTAGACTGGTTGCCTGCTTTGCCACGACCTTATAAGTTACGGGATGCCAGTCGGTGGATCAGGCATGGGTTGCTTTATGAGGAGCAAGGCTTGACCAAGACTTTTGCCGTTCTTAAACAGGACAAAACCAAAGGCTCTGACGTTAAGAATGCGGAAGTTATGGGTGTTGTTGGGTTTACCTTTTGTGAACATGATCGAACGGTAGAAATGGGGTATTGGATGGACCCTGAACAGCGCTCTCAAGGACTCATGTATGAAGCGTGCCAAGCGGCTGTCGCGTGGATGTTTGATTTTTGTGATATTGACTCTGTTTTAGCTGGTGTTCTTCCTCATAATTTGGCCTCTATTCGTATTCAGGAAAAGCTAGGCCTGTCGTTAGAGGGGGAGCGTTTGGATTACGGATATGAAGGACAGCCGTATCGTATTTTATTGCGTCGCTTATCCCGAGATCACTATGAGCATGAAAAACTGGTTCAGGGAAGTTGTTGGGCTGCCCGCCCTTACACCATCAATCAAAAGAAGGTTTTTGTGGTCTGTGGGGCGTTGGTGGATGACCAAGGGCGTGTTCTGCTTGCACAGCGCCCCAAAGGCAGTCATTTGGAAGGACTGTGGGAATTGCCGGGGGGAAAAGTTGAGGGCGAAGAAAGCCCTGAACAAGCACTGGGAAGAGAATTACATGAAGAATTAGGGATTGTTTCTCGGAGTGCTTGTTTGGCCCCTTTGACATTTACAACCTATCATTACCCAAATTTTCAATTGGTGATGCTTGTCTATGTTTTGCGTCAATGGCAGCAGACCCCTTATGCGCGTGAAGGACAAAAGCTGGCATGGGTTTTCCCTTCACAATTTCGCGATTATGAGGTGCCCAAGGCCAACCGTGAGGTGATGGCGTTGTTGCGTGACTTTTTGTAGCTTATCTTAAATAGAGGTTTGCTTTGAGAGAGGTTTGAAAAAATAAGACGTTTGTGCCTTGCTTTGGTCATAGAGACAGAAGAAACTTGTTTTTTCTGTCGCAGAGCCTTAAGTTAAGGATACTTTTTCTTAGAAAATTAATAAAAAATATAATGGAGTGTTTGTGCCGGATCCTTCTTCTTCACAGAAACCGACGGTTTTTCTCCGTACGTTTGGACAGCGCGTAAAGCAGGCCCTTTCGCCTGCCTTTTCTTTTCTTGATCGCAAAACAGCGCGTCTTAAAAAACGCATGACAACGCCTTTGTCTGGTAAGAAAAATGAGACAGAGCTTCTTAAGAAAATTGATTACAATGATTTGACCCCAAAAACCGTTTTTCAATGGCTTTGGATCAGCTATCTTTTCCCTTGGCGTCATGTTGTTGCTGTGATGGTTTTCTGTATGCTGATTGCCGCCTTTGTTGAATCTTCAATAGGGTTGTTTTTTGGGGAAGTCTTAAAAGTGACCGTTGAAAGTAAATCACTTTTGGCCTCTTTGTTTGCAGGCCTTCAGATTTTAACACTGTTCTTTTTACGGGCTGGGGCTGCTTTTTGCCAAACGCTTTTGTCGCAGATTGTGACAGCCAATACAATGACCGAATTGCGGTCTGATTTGACGCGAAAAATCATGTCTTTGGATATTAATTTCTTTGATAAGAATGCGCCTGGGGATTTGATTACCCGTGTGGGGCAAAATGTTGAAACAGTTCGTACTTTTGTATCCCGAACGACTCTTGCATTGTTTCGAGATTTAATGATCGTCTTTTTCTCAACGCTGATTTTACTTTGGCTCAGCTGGAAGCTGTTTTTATTGGTTTTGGTGGCGGCACCTTGTATTGCAGCCATTGTTGTTTGGTCAAATAAGAAGATTAGAACCTTACAATCCGTTGAGAATAAATCCTTCTCTTTGTTTGTGATCTCGATGGATGAAGCTTTTCACGGTATTCGCACCGTCAAAATCTCAAATCAAGAAAAACAAGAAGAAGAGCGTATTATGGAATCTGTACGCTCAATGCGGGATATGGTGATTAGCCGTTCTCGTATTACCTCTACGATTCCAGCTATGGTTGATTTTATTGTTGCTGTTTTGCTGGTTGGGCTTATCCTTGTGGGATCTTATGAGACCATCGCGGGACGCATGGAAACTTTTGATCTGTTTAAGTTTATGATGGTGGCTTTGGTGACCTATAAACCTTTGAAATCGATTGTGAGTCTTAATGCTCAAATTCAAATGGGTGTGATGGGTGTCAAACGACTTGCATGGGTGATGCAGCAAGAGCCTAAAGTGATTGATAAACCCAATGCCTTAACAGAGTTTAATGCAAATGGAGACATTGTTTTCAAGGATGTAAAATTTGCTTACGATCCAGAAAATAAAGTTTTTGAGAATTTAAATTTAACCTTAAAAGCGGGACAAAGAACCGCGTTTGTTGGGGAAACAGGGTCAGGGAAAACCACAGTTTTAGGTCTTTTGGCACGTCTGTATGATGTGAATGAAGGATCTGTGAGTATTGGGGGCACTGATGTGAGAGACCTTAAGTCTGCCGCCTTGCGCGAACAGCTTTCGATTGTTTCACAGGATATTGTTTTGTTTGATGATACGCTTGAGAATAATATTCGTTATGGTAATCCCGATGCAACGGATGAAGACATTCAAAAAGCGGTTAAGGCCGCTTCGTTAGAATCGGTTTTCAAAGAAAAAGGCCCTCATGCGCGTGTGGGTCCCAGAGGATCAAAACTATCAGGGGGGCAAAAGCAGCGTGTGGGAATCGCACGAGCTTTATTGCGAAAAGCCCCTATTATTCTGCTGGATGAAGCGACTTCTGCTTTGGATCAAAATACTGAAAATAAAATTACACAGGCTTTGGTTGAAACCTTTTCAAACAGTACTGTGGCTATGATTGCCCATCGCCTTTCAACGGTGCAGGATGCAGATTGTATCTATGTCATCAATGAAGGAAGAGTGATTGAAAGCGGTAAGCACGAGGAACTTTTGGCCTTGGAAGGGTTTTATTATCAGTTATATAAAGCCCAGAAAAAAGAGGGAACACAGAAAGAACCTGATATTGCCCCTCTCTCTAAGGAAAAAGAAGTTTCTTCTGTCAAAAGTTAAAGGGGTATAGGAAGACAGACTTTGGGGAAGGCTAAGTGTTTTTGTTAATGCGTGGAAGCTGTAATTTAAACACTAAGGCTAAGCCTCGAATGACAAAACAAATGAATCCGCCGATGACTAAAGCCCAGTTTTCGGTTGTAATGTTTTGAGCCAATAAGAAAGCTAAGGCCCCAAAAAAAGCAGCGGTGACATAGATTTCTCCGCGAAGAATAAGGGGGACGTCTCGGGCGATAATGTCTCTAAGAAGTCCTCCCGCAGTACCCGTTAAAATTCCCATAATCAAAATAACCAACCAGTTGGCCCCAACGTGCAATCCAATCTGTGCGCCCGTTACGCAGAAAAGGGCAAGTCCAAAGGCATCACTCCACACTAAAGCTTTCTGGCGATATCCTCCCATAGGGCGGCGTGCGACGATATAAGAGAAAATTGAAGGAATAAGAGCTGCTGTTAAAGATGATGTATCTTCAATCCAAAAAACGGGTTGATTAAGCAGTAAATCTCTTAAGGTTCCTCCTCCAATTCCTGTGACGGCTCCAAGAACAAGAAATCCGATGATATCCATTTCTTTACGTGCAGCGGTTAAGGATCCTGAAAAAGCAAAAACAGCGACCCCAAAAATTGATAGGATATAGGAAAGCGAGTCCATAAAGTTCCCTACTATAAAAGTTGATTAAAGGAATGAAAGACAGAAAAGAGCTTGTTTATTCCTTACCTAAGTTTTGGGGAAACTGCAATAAAAAAGCTGGCTTTAAAAGCCAGCTTTTTTTGTCATCTACAAGAAATCAAAGATTAATCTTCGCGTTGTAAAAAACGAGCAACGATACCACCAGTGATACCACCAGCGATAGGGGCTGCAATGAAGACCCAAAGTTGCGTTAAACTTTCCCCACCTTGAAAAGCAGCAGAAGCAATTGAACGCGCAGGGTTAACAGACGTGTTTGTCACAGCGATAGAAATCAAGTGAATCAACGTTAGGCCTAAACCAATAGCAATAGGCGCAAATCCTGCAGGTGCATTACGGCTTGTTGCGCCAATAATGATGAATAAAAAGAAGAACGTCATCACAAATTCAGTGATAAGTGCTGCTGTTAAGCCGTATCCTTTAGGAGAAAGAGCGTCATATCCATTTGCGGCAAAAGTTGTTACATTTTGTCCAGAAACGATTGCATAAATTACCATCATACCAGCAAGGCCACCAAGAACTTGGGCAACAATGTATCCAGGAAGAAGCTTGCCGTCAAAACGTCCAGCAAAGAACAGACCTAAAGAAACAGCAGGATTAAAGTGTCCCCCTGAGATGTGCCCAACAGCAAATGCCATTGTCATAACAGTTAAACCAAAGGCAAGTGCAACGCCAAGCCAGCCAATCATGTCTCCTGCAAGGACAGCTGCGCCGCAACCCCCAAGAACCAGCCAAAAGGTGCCGAAAAATTCAGCAGTAAGTTTTTTCATGTATGTATCTCCTTAACAGATAATTAGAGTGGGAAAAATAGTAGGTATGCACAGACTTGTTCCTCTTTTATGTCAATTTTGAGGTGCTGTTCCTTAAAGTAAACCGAAAGTGACCTTCTTAAAATTAGTCGCTCTTTATAGAACGCGCGTAAACAAAAGAATCTGCTCTTTCCTTCTTATGCTAAGAGTTCTTTTTGTTCAACCCCTTTCAATTTTCTTATAAGAAGAGGGGCAAAAAAGAGACTTTTAAGATTAAATTGAGATATGCTTGTTAAATAACAGCAAGGGTGAAAAATAGGGAAGATTGCGGTTCTAGGGTCTATGGCTTTAAAAAGGTTTGTTGATAACAGCTTGTCGGTCTTTTGTTGAACGTTGTACTTGCTTAGGGGATCTGCCAATGTTCTTAGCATGTATCAGAAAACAACACGTGACATTGAAATATCTATCGAACCCATTTATGTGGAAGAGCATTCTGTTCCAGAAGATGATTACTATTTTTGGGCGTATCGCGTTTGCATCGAAAACAGTTCGACAGAAACGGTTAAGCTTCTTAGCAGAACGTTGCGTTTGGCGGATTCTTTGGGTCGTGTCTGTGATTTTTCAGGTGAAGGTGTTATTGGCGAGCAACCTGTTTTACATCCAGGTGAATCTTTCATTTATGAAAGTGGAACCCCGTTACAGGCTCCTTCTGGTATGATGCTTGGACGCTATGACATGCAAACTGAGACAGGGGACTTTTTTGAAGCTCCTTTACCCGCATTTTCGCTGGATTCTCCTTTTGAACTTGTTAGCTTGAACTAAACCTCTCTTTATAAAAAAGAAAATCTTCTGGTTGAACAGTGCCTCCCAAAGGAGTAGGAAGAGTTCAAAAGAGATTTTTTCGAACCGTTGGTTTGTGTCTAGCTGTTTGTTGAAAATTCTTACCCGTAATCCTCAAGGCTTTATTTCTTGAGCATAATCTTAGTTGTACGAAGAAAGTATCCATACTATGGGATTTCGTCCTGTTTTTTATGTTGTTGGTATTTTTATCGTTGCTTTTGCACTTTCGATGCTGGTTCCAGCCAGTGTTGACTATGCTTTGGGGCATCAAGAATATAAGGCTTTTTTATATTCTGCAGCGATGACGTTGTTTGTTGGGGCCTCTCTTTCCTTGGCTTGTCGCCCTCAGAAGAACGTATCTTTTACCATTCGCCAAGCTTTTCTTTTGTCTCCACTCGCGTGGGTCTCTCTTTGTTTTTTTGGGGCTTTACCCTTTGTTTTTAGAGAGAACCCTTTTTCTCTTGTTGATGCCCTCTTTGAATCAACCTCAGGAATTACGACGACAGGATCAACTGTTATTACAGGATTACAAGCTCTTTCTCCGGGATCTTTGCTCTGGAGATCTTTGCTCCAGTGGTTGGGAGGCGTTGGTTTTATCGTCATGGCGGTCTCAATCCTGCCAATTCTTCAAATTGGGGGAATGCAGCTTTTTAAAGGAGATGCCTTCGATCAACGCAAAGGACAGGTTGTTTTGGGGGCTTTGCAATTGGCCAGCCAAGTGTCGTTATTGTATGTTATTATTACCGTGTTGGGGGCTGTCGCTTATTATCTTGCGGGGATGAGTGCCTTTGATGCCATTAATCATGCGATGACATCTGTTGCAACAGGGGGGTATTCTACGAAAGATACTTCAATTGGCTTTTTTAGAGACAGCCCAGGGGTTGATCTGGTTGCCATTACTTTGATGATTACAGGTTCTTTGCCTTTTATTATTTTATTACGCGCCTTTCAGGCGGATTTAATTGATATTTGGAAAGATTCTCAAGTCCGTGTTTTTCTTGGTGTTTTAGGGTTCTTTATTTTTGTTGTAAGTTTTCACTTGATTGAGCAGAGAGAATTTTCTTTTTGGTATGCCCTGCGTCATGCTGCTTTTAACGTAACATCTGTGATGACAGGAACAGGGTATGCAACGCATAACTATGTCAGCTGGGGGCATGGATATTTTATCTCTGTTTTAATGCTCTTTTTAATGTTTATTGGCGGCTGTGCAGGATCCACCAGTTGTGGGATTAAGATTTTTCGTTTTCAAGTTCTTTATGTGACAGCGAAAACACAGCTCAAACGCTTGATACATCCTCATGGTGTTTTTCTGCCTTACTACGAAAAAAAACCAATTACAGAAGATGTTTCAATTGCCGTTATGGGGTTCTTCTTTCTGTTTATTACGACATTTGCCCTGACCAGTATTGTCATTAGTTTGTATGATGAAACAATTACCGGTCAGCCTTTGGATATGATTACAGTCATTTCTAGTGCGGCAACTGCAATTGCAAATGTAGGCCCTGGTTTAGGTGATATTGTGGGGCCTGCAGGAAATTTCGCTACAATGCCTAATGGTGTTAAAGTGACAATGTCTATCGTGATGATTTTAGGACGCTTAGAATTGTTTACAATTTTTGTTTTGTTCTTGCCGATGTTTTGGAAAGAATAACAGCTTAGTTTAAGTGGCGTTTTTTATCTTCTAGACGCTCTTTGATAAGACCCAAAGGGAAGCGTTCTTCAGATTTGCAAAATTCACAGTTTGAAACGATTTCACCGTTAACCGCACACTCTTCAAGCTCCTCAAAGGGGATAGACAGCAAAACAGCTTCCACACGTTCACGAGAACAGCGGCATTGATCTTTAATCCTAACCTTAGGAAAGACATTAATCTCTTCTTCATGAAACAGTCGAAACAACAATGTTTCGATGGGGAGGTCTTGATCAAGAAGTTCTTTTTTCGTTACAGTTTTCAACAGAAGTTGTGCTCTATGCCAATTTTCCTCTTCTTCTTCAGGGGTTTGTTCGGTGCCTGTTCCCCCGGCTCCAGGAAGCTTATGTAGAATAATGGCTTCACTGTACCATGTTCCTTCTTGTTTCTCTGCTTCTAAGCGCAAACCGTAATAGAATTGATCTGACTGTGCAAAATAATGCTCCATAGAGGCACAAAGGCCTTCTTCTTGCAAGGTTACGATGCTTTGTACACGCTCCATATGTGAGTCTGTAGGGTCTAAGGTAAGAACCAGATACCCTTTCCCAAATAGTTCAAGAAGCGAAGGGTTTTCTCCAAGAGCGTTAAGGTCTTGTTCTTTGTAATTGGCATACCCCCGGACATGTCCTTCTTCGGTAATGTCTGCGACCAATGTAGAAAGGGGCCCTTCGCCATTGATTTGAAGACTCAAAAGGCCTGAAAATTTTAAGGAAGACGAAAGACCTGCGGCTAATGTGATCAGTTCTGCCAGCAATTGAGAGACACTTTGAGGATAAGCATGCGCTTTTAAAATATGATCAAGGCTTTCTTTGAGGCAAATAGCTTTTCCTGAAATAGAAGGCTTTTTCAATAAAAAAGGGAGAACAAAATCACAAGAAGGAACGTGAGAAGAGGCCATGGTTAGTCCTTAGGCGAAAGAAAATTTAATACAATTAAGGATGATATATAAGAAGAGGATGTGGAAATGTTAAGAGGAGACACCCCTAAGACATCTTCCTAAGGAAGCTTCTTAAGGGATTAGACATCTTCCTAAGAGAGACACCAAGTCATGATTGTTTTTTGAGCATGCAGTCTGTTTTCAGCTTCTGCCCAGACGACAGATTGTGGGCCGTCAATAACGTCTGTGGTGACTTCTTGTTCTCTATAAGCAGGCAAACAGTGCATAAAAAGAGCCTCTTTTTGGGCAAGAGCCATCAGCTCAGAAGTGACCTGATAGGGTTTAAGGGCCTGTTCACGCAGCGCTCTATTTTGATCCCCCATAGAAACCCAAGTGTCTGTTACAATCAAATCAGCTTCTTTAACGGCTGTCTTTGGATCCCCAATTAAAGACAGAGATCCTTTTGTTTTGCCTTTACTCTGTTCGTCTTGAGCCCAAGCAATCACAGATGGGTTTGCAGAAAAAGCCTGAGGACAAGATAAAACCAAATCAAAGCCAAAACGAATGGCCGCATGAATATAACTGGTTGCTACGTTGTTTCCATCGCCACACCAAACCACTTTGGCGCCTGCTATCTCTCCACGTTGTTCTTCGAAAGTCAGAAGATCGGCCATAATTTGACAGGGATGAGAATAATCCGTCAAACCATTGATGATGGGGATAGAGGCATGTGCTGCCAGTTCCAATAACTTTTCATGCTTATCGGTTCGCAGCATCAGCAGATCCAGATACCCTGAAAGCACTTTTGCTGTATCTGCAATGGTTTCCCCTTTTCCAAATTGGGCAGTGTTTTTTTCTAAGACAACGGCTGACCCTCCCAGTTGTTGAATGCCCACTTCAAAAGAAACACGTGTTCGGGTAGAAGGCTTTTCAAATAAGAGGCCTAAACATTTATTTTTGGCAAGGGCAGGGAGTTCTTTTCCTGCTTTTAGGTCTTTTTTAAGCGTTTTAGCTTCTTGAAGGATAGAGCGTAAATCTTCAGAGCTAAGTTCGTTTAAATCAAGAAAGTTTTTCATTGTACTATATCTCATTTTTTAAGGAGGTTAAAAGCGCTGGCAGATATTTCTAAGTTTTGTCATTGCTGCGTCAATTTCAGCCTTTCCAATAATTAAAGGGGGAAGAAGACGAATAACATTCTCTCCAGCAGGAACAACGAGCAAGTTTTCTTGAAGGGCGGCTTCAAAAAAGTCTTTATTTGAAATGTCAGCGCTCAATTTTAAGCCGATCAACAGGCCTTTTCCACGGATTTCTTCAACAACAGAAGGAAAGTCTTTTTGTAAGTTGTCCAGCTCTGTCCAAAGCAAGGTGGCGTTTTGGTTAAGCGTTGGGAAAAAGGGGGCATCGTTCATGACATTTAAAACAGCTTGGGCCACTGAAACAGCCAGAGGGTTTCCACCAAATGTTGTGCCATGGGTACCTGGTGTCATGGCGTCACAGGCTGCTTTAGTGGCTAAGCACGCCCCGATGGGGAAGCCGTTGCCCAAACCCTTTGCCAATGTCATGATATCTGGAGAAACCCCACTGTCTTCATGGGCGAATAGTGTTCCAGTCCGTCCCATTCCCGTTTGAATTTCATCAAAAATAAGAAGAATATTATGTTGGTCACATAAGGCACGTAGGCCTTGCAAAAACGATTTCTGGGCGGTTCGGATACCGCCTTCACCCTGAATGGGTTCAACCAAGATGGCCGCTGTTTCTTCTGTAATAGCTTCTTTTACAGCCTCAAGATTATTGAAAGGGACTTGATCAAAGCCTTGCACTGTAGGGCCAAAGCCTTCAAGATATACAGGGTTGCCTGTTGCGGCAATGGTTGCAAGAGTTCGCCCATGAAAAGCCCCACCCATTGTAATGATACGCGAGCGCTGCGGGGCATTCTTATGGTAATGATATCGTCTGGCGACCTTGATGGCCCCTTCTAAGGCCTCTGCGCCTGAATTGGTGAAAAACAGCTGATCTGCAAAACAAAGATCGGTTAAACGCTGGGCGAGTTCTTCGCCTCCTTCACAGTGGTGAAGATTTGAAATATGCCAGAGCTTGTTGACTTGAGTACTTAAGGCTTTGACCAAAGCGGGGTGAGAATGCCCCAAAGCATTAACGGCTATGCCTGATCCAAAATCCAGATAAGCCTCGTCCTCAGGTGTATACAGCCAAGCTCCCTGTCCGCGCTGAAAATGCAGTCCGGTTCTTTTAAAAATAGGCATTAAGGCTGACATTGACAGGATCTCCCCTTTAAACTAGTGTTTTACGAGTCTGTCCTCCCATCATCACCAAAGAAGGGGGAAAAGACAAGAAAAAAGACAGCGTTATTTCCTAAAAGAGGTAATTTAATCTGAGTCTCGTGAATCATAAGTCTACTGAATAAACACAGTTTGTCTTTACTTTGGTCACATTAGAAAAGTCTAAAGTCTTAAGAAAGAAAAACAAGAATGACAGAAGAAAAACCGACCTGTGATCTTTTGAATGCTGGGGAAAGTGCTGTGAACAAAAGAGATTCATCCCCTGTGACACGTTCGTTTCTTGTTCGCACGGGGGCGTCTTACCTTCAGCGTTATAATCCATCAGTTTCAGGGTTGCGGCGCTATTTGAAAGGGAAGGCTTTGGTCCAAAGTGGCGTTCTTTTAGGCCCCTCAGATGATCCTGATGAGACAGAGCGCAGAGTCCAATACCAAGAAAAGATTGACCGCTGGATTGAAGAAATTCTAGAGGAGTTTCAAAAAACAGGGTATTTAGATGATTACGCCCTGACTTTGGGCAGAGCACGGGGACTTATTGAACAGGGGCAATCTCGGCGGATGATTGCACAAAAGCTCCAGAAAAAAGGGATAAATTCAGCTCTCATTGAACGTGTGTTTGAAGAACTTGATGAGGAATTAGAAGAAAATCCCGAACAAAAAGCAATTGTGTCTTATGCTCGAAAACGCCGCCTTGCAGCCTTTGCTGAAGAAGAGGCAGGAGGGTGGCAAAAACAAGCAAAACAAAAAGCGGCCCTGTCTCGGCGAGGGTTTTCTTATGAGACAATTGAGTGGCTTTATGCTCAATCCCTAGAAGAAATAGAAGGGGAATGAACAGAATAAGAAGGGTGATTTATGTAAAAATTGTCTGGGTCTTCAAAAAAGGGTTTCTGTTGAAATGAAATGCTCTTTTTGTTAGATTCTGGTATTGGAGTGTTACAGAAAAGGGCTTATTGTTCTTTTAAAGAGAGCTTTTTATCCATACCGACTTGCCTGTTTTATAAGATGTGTTGCAGAAAATTTTCTATAAAATTCGATAAATAAGGAAGAAAAATATGAATAGGTCTATTTTCCCTTTGGTACTTCTGTTGCTTTTTTTGGGCGCATGTACCCCTTCTGGTCCCGATAAGGTTGTTTTAAAAGAGAAAAGTTTCTCCTCTTTAAAAGGCTGGTCTTCAGATTCTGTTGAGGAAGTTCTTCCTGCTTTACGTCAAACCTGTGCGTTGGCACGACAGAAGTCTTCTTGGTCTAAGCTCCATAGCCATCCTTATGCAGGACGTGGACGGGATTGGAAAGCGGCTTGTGCAGATCTTGAAGGGGCTTCTCCTTCAGGGGTGCGTTCTGCTCTTGAGCGGAATTTTAAAGTGTACCTTGTGACCAATAGAGGACGGGAAAAAGGACGTTTTACAGGCTATTATGAAAAAGTTGTTATGGGCTCTAGAACCCCAACAGCTCTTTATACCATGCCCTTGTATCGTGAACCGAGTTCCGCCTCTTTAAAAAGGCTAACACGGAAAGAAATTGAACAAGGAGGTCTGGCAGGGCAAGGCTTAGAGTTGTTCTATCTTGATCCTGTGGAAGCCCATATGATTCATATCGAAGGGTCAGGCATTGTACAGCTTTCTAATGGTGAATTACATCGTGTCGGATATGCTGCGAAGAATGGACATGGGTTCACAGGTATTGGGGGCGTTCTTAAAGACAAAGGCATTCGTCCTGAGGGGGGCTACAATCAAATTGCGGTCGAAAACTGGTTAAAATCTAACCCAGTTCAGGCACAATCTTTGCTTTGGCTTAATAAATCTTTTGTATACTTCTCATTATTGGATCATCAAGGGGCTGAAGGAACCTTAAGCTTCAAGCTTGTTCCTAAGCGTTCTTTGGCCATAGATCGGCGTTATATGCCATTGGGAGCCCCTGTTTACGTGGATATTGCTTCAGCTGCGGGACGTGGTCCCGTGCGTCGTTTGATGGTTGCACAAGATGTTGGCGGGGCAATTAAAGGCCCTGTGCGCGGAGATTTGTTTTGGGGAAACAGCCCTGAAGCTGAATTTTATGCCTCCCATATGGATGAACAGGGTCGTTATTATCTGCTTTTGCCCAAAGGAATTAAAGTCCAGAACGTAAAATAAACGCTTAGAGACTCGATTTTAACGCTTTTAAGGCTTCAATGGAGGGGGGGTGGTCGCTGTGGAAACACAGGACATCCGCCTTTAGTGTGTGTTGATGTCTTTTTTCAGTGACAATCATTCCCTGTTTTAAAAGACGGATGCTTTGGTCAAGAATTTCTTGTGCTGTGTGTAAAAGAGCAGCGGGATGATTACGAGAGACAAGCATTCCTGTCTCATCATACAGACGATCTGCAAAGGCCTCAAAAATCAAAGAGACTCCAAACTCTTCAGCCTCTTCTTTCAATTCTTTGAGGGAGATAAAAGGGGACTGTTCAGGGTTTGAATCAGAGTTTTTAGAGGGGGTAAGTTGATCGGGAAGCGCCATGGTAATCAAAGGCAATGGTCGCTTTAAAGAAGAGAGAGCGGATAAAATTGCGTGGCGTACGTTTTGGCTTTTTAGGAAATCTATATACAAAGCACCATGGGGCTTAACATAGGAAAGCTCAAGGTCTAGGCTTTGGCAAAGCCCCTCTAATGCGCCCACCTGATACAGAACAAAGGCGCGTATTTCTTCAAAAGAGCAGGCCATAGAACGCCGCCCAAACCCGACAAGATCAGGGTAACTTGGATGGGCGGAAATCTGAACCTTTGCACCCTTTGCGGCTGTAAGTGTTTTGAGTAAATTGACAGGATCCCCAGCATGGTATCCACACGCAATATTTGCGATGTGAATAAGCGGTAGAACAGCTTTGTCTTCGCCTAAAGACCAATGGCCAAAGGATTCTCCGATATCGCAATTTAGCAGCATTTTCTTTGTTCCTTCTTTAGATTTTAGAAAAAAACAGGCTTTTTTAGAAAAATAGGATGTTTTTTAAGGGGTGATGGCTTCTTTATCTCTAGACTTTTGGCGTGAGGCTTGATAGATTCGCTGACGTTAAATCTATTTTTGCCACCTAACTTTAAACGGGAGAGTGCTATGGGGCAACCCATCCATGCCAATCTTTCAGAGAATAAAGAGCTATTTGTAAAAAAACCAAACTTTGGTGAGTATGCTCTTTCCTTGTTCCTTCTTTTAGGCGTTTTTCTTGGATTCATCATGATGATTAAGGGGCAGGATACTGCTTTTCGAATTCATGGCCTTTTTACAATGGTGGCTTCGGGCCTTGGGGTCGGCGCTGTTATCAATTATTTCTATGGGCGAGGGGCAGGGTCACTTGCTAAAGCTCAAGGAACGCTTCCCTTCTATAATGATTCTGTCGTTAAAGTTGCTGTTCTTTTAACCGTCTTTTGGGGGCTTGTAGGATTTTCTGCGGGGGTTCTTATTGCCTCTCAAATGGCTTTTCCAGTCTTGAATGTTGAACCGTATTTCAACTTTGGGCGCTTACGTCCGTTACATACGTCTGCGGTGGTTTTTGCCTTTGGTGGGAATGCACTTCTTGCAAGTTCGTTCTATGTTGTTCAGCGTACGTCTAAGGTTCGTCTTTTTGGGGGACTGCTTCCTTGGTTCGTTCTGTTGG
Source organism: Mopalia swanii (assembly GCA_030265315.1). Classification (NCBI taxonomy): domain Eukaryota; kingdom Metazoa; phylum Mollusca; class Polyplacophora; order Chitonida; family Mopaliidae; genus Mopalia; species Mopalia swanii. Next base: position 87,035 of record JARDVA010332818.1, on the reverse strand, counting down.
GATATAACTTCTTTATCATTTTGGCCGCTACAGGCTATTTGATGGGTCAGACTCAAGGTCTAGAATATGCTGAGCCTGAATGGTATATTGATCTGTTTTTGACTCTTGTCTGGGTCTGTTATGGAATTGTTTTTGTTGGAACCTTAATGCGTCGTAAAGAACCGCATATCTATGTGGCAAACTGGTTCTTCCTAGCTTTTATACTAACTGTCGCTGTTTTACATATCGTTAACAATTTGGCCTTGCCTGTCGATTTGTTATCTTCACGTTCCGTGCCTTTATATTATGGCGCACAAGGAGCAATGGTTCAGTGGTGGTATGGGCATAATGCCGTTGGCTTCTTTTTGACAGCTGCCTTCTTAGGGATGATGTACTATTTTATTCCCAAACGTGCTGAACGGCCTGTTTTCTCGTATCGTTTATCAATCTTTCATTTTTGGACGCTTCTGTTTATCTATGTTTGGGCGGGACCTCACCACTTGCATTACACAGCTTTGCCTTTTTGGGTACAGTCTCTAGGAACTGTTTTTTCCATCATGCTATGGATGCCGTCTTGGGGGGGGATGCTCAATGGTATTTTAACCCTTTCAGGCGCTTGGGATAAGCTTCGTACGGATCCTGTGATTCGATTTATGGTCTTAGCGGTTGCTTTTTATGGGATGTCCACTTTTGAAGGGCCGTTGATGGCTTTACCATGGGTGAATGCTTTATCCCATAATACAGATTGGACCATTGGTCATGTGCATTCAGGGGCTTTAGGCTGGGTTGGATTGATTACCTTTGGGGCTTTATATTGTATGGTTCCGTGGCTTTGGAAAAGAGATATCTATTCTAAGAAACTGATTGAAGTTCATTTTGCTTTGGCCACAATTGGCATTCTGGTTTACATTGTTGCAATGTGGATTTCAGGTGTTCTATTTGGATTGATGGAAAGAACGGTTAACCCTGATACAGGCCTTCCTTTGTACCAGCATATTGAAATTGTGCGTCTGCAAAAAGCATTCCTTATAGCGCGTGCAGCAGGCGGGGGCTTTTATTTACTGGGCGCTATTCTAATGGCTTATAATTTCTATAAGACCATTCGTCTTTCTAAGAAGGAAAAGCAGGTTTCATCGCTTTCCTCAGCATCTGTATCGCGGTAGGGAGAGCTTTCATGAAACATGATAAAATTGAGAAAAATGTTTTTCTTCTAATAATTTTAGCTTTGTTGGTTATTTCAGTTGGTGGATTGGTTGAATGGGGTCCATTGCTTTTAGATAAGCGTACAATTGATGAGCGTTTGGCAGAGCAAGGAACGACAGCTGCTGCACAGCAAAATGCTTTTGCCAAGACGTTGGGTGTTCGCCCTTATACCCCCCTTGAACTTGCTGGACGTGAAATTTACGTTCGCGAAGGCTGCTATGGATGTCATACGCAGATGATTCGCTCTTTAAGAGGGGATGTGGTGCGTTATGGATCTTACTCTTTGGCGGTGGAATCAAAATGGGATCGCCCCTTCCAATGGGGATCTAAAAGAACAGGCCCTGATTTGGGCAGAGAAGGAACCTTTGGTTGGACCGATCAATGGCAAATTGATCATTTGACAAATCCTCAAGCTGTGGTTGAAGGCTCTATTATGCCTCGCTACAGTTTCTTGGCGAAACGAGAAATTGATCTTCAGAGACTCACATTAGTGATGAACAGAATGAAGACTTTGAAAGTGCCTTACACGCCTGAAATGCTTCAAAATGTCGAAGGGGATCTTAAAACACAAGCCACTCCTGACCTTTTGCCTGAAAGTAAAGAGCTTTTAGAGCTGGTTGCACGTTACGGTAAAGTTCGTCAAGCACAAGCCAATGCAAATTCAAAATTTGTTTCTGAAATGGACGCTTTAGTGGCTTATCTACAGGTTTTAGGAACGATGGTTGATTTCGATCTTTTTGATCAAAAAGATAAGAAAAACTATCGTTAAGATTTGTAAAAGATATAAAAAAGAAAGGGAAGGAAAATGACCTCAAAAGGCCTGTTGTTAACTGTACTTCTTTTTGTGTCGATTGGAATTATGATTGGCGTTGCTGTTTATGCTTTTCGCCCGAAAAATAAAAAGATGTTTGAAAAAGCGGCATCAGCTCCGCTAGAGGATGATGAGAATGAGTAAAAGGCGTCTCGATGAAAAAACCGGAGTAGAAACCACAGGTCATGAGTGGGATGGGATTGAAGAACTGGATAATCCGATACCACTGTGGCTGACTGTTGTTTTTGTTTTGTCGATTGTTTCAGGGGTTATATATGCCATTCTTTATGCAACAATCCCCTTAGGCAAGGGTGATTATGCAGAAGGTGTCTTGCCAACAAGCCGCCAAGTTGTGGAAAAAGAATTGGCTGCTTTGAGTCAGGCTCAACAAGAAAAATTAGCCTTATTTAGAACCCTTCCTGTCGAAAAGATTAAAGATGATGAAACGCTGCGTGCACAAGCGATAGAATTAGGAAAAGCAGCCTTTCAGCGCAACTGTGTGATTTGTCATGCTGAAGGGGGAACGGGACAGTTTTCTTATCCTAATTTAACGGATGATGATTGGCTTTGGGGAAAAGGGCGTGTCGCTGATATTGAGCAAACATTGTTGTATGGTATTCGTTCAGGACATCCTAAAACACGCACAACAAGTCGAATGACTTCTTTTAAAGGATTGCTTTCAAATGAAGAAATGATTTCTGTTTCGCGTTATGTTTTGTCTTTGTCTTCCAAAACGAAAGCCCCTCATGCTCAAAAAGGGGCGCCAGAGCATCATGATGATATGCCTGTTCAAACAGCTGAGCTGGAAAAAGGTGCGACAATCTTTGCAGACAACTGTGCCTTATGCCATGGCGCGAATGGACAAGGTGATCCGATTGAAAATGGTGCTCCAAATCTAACCGATCAGATCTGGCTTTATGGGCATCAAGGGCAACAGCCTCCTATCGATGAAATTTTGTCGTTGATGCAAAAAGGGCCAGGGAATGTTATGCCTTATTGGGAAGGTCGTTTAGACAAGGGGGTTATTAAAGCCCTATCTGTTTATGTCGATTCCATCGCAGCAAGCGAGTAAACAACGAACTTTTGCCAGAGCCACAGTAAGGTAGAGAGTCATAATAAGATAAAGGGAGAGGTCTATCGTGACCAAAAAGTCTCTTCAGAGTAAAGGCTCAACAAATAAAGGGCTTGGCAAAAAGGGCTCAAAGAATAAAATAAGCCCTGTGAAAAAAGTCTATCCCAGACGTGCTTACGGCTTTTTTCGTCGATTGAAATGGCTTATTCTTTTTACGACTTTGTCTATTTATTACTTGATTCCTTGGGTGCGATGGGATCGTGGTGACTCTGTTTGGCACAAGCAAGCCGTGATGCTTGATTTCCCTCAGCGGCATTTTTATTTTTTTGGAATAGACCTTTGGCCGCAAGACTTTTTTATTATTTTGTTGCTGGGCATTTTTCTGATCTTTGGCCTGTTTTGGGTATCTATTGTATTTGGACGGATCTGGTGCGGGTATCTTTGCCCCCAAACTGTTTGGACGGATCTGTTTATTGCTGTTGAACGTTGGGTTGAAGGCAACCGTAATGCACGGATCAAGCTGGATCGCAAAGGATGGACCTTTGAAAAAATAAGAAAAAAAGTGCTCAAACATTTTCTTTGGATTATTATTTCAATCCTTACAGGGGGGGCTTTTGTCTTTTATTTTTATGATGCCCCAACGTTAGCACGGTCCTTTTGGACATTCTCTGCGCCTGTAACAGCCTATGTCTTTTTGATTGTCTTCACTTTAACGACCTATGCGTTGGCAGGGTGGGCGCGTCACTTGTTTTGTGTGAACATGTGTCCTTGGCCGCGTATTCAGGCGACTTTTATTGATGATCAAAGTTTTGCTGTCACCTATCGTAAAGATCGGGGGGAACCCAGAGGAGCAAAGAAGAAAACAACCCAAGTACAAGCTTTGGACTTAAGGGGCGAAAACGCTGAGACTGTTGATAGGAAAGGCGATTGTATTGATTGCCACCTCTGTGTTCAGGTCTGTCCAATGGGGATTGATATTCGGGACGGTTTACAGCTGTCTTGTATTCAATGTGCTTTGTGCATTGATGCCTGTAATTCGATTATGGATCGAGTCTCTTTACCGCGAGGGTTGATTGCCTATGATACGGATAGAGTTTATTCTGCGGAAGAAAAGAAGCCAAATTTATTAAGAAAGCTGTTGCGTGCACGCTCAGTCATTTATGGGGCTTTGACGTTTCTTGTTTTGGGCTGGCTTGTTTCTATTTTGGGGCAGATGCCTTCTTTTGAAGGATCGATTTTTCATGAAAGAAAGCCTGCTTTTGTTCGATTAAAAGATGGCTCTATACAGAACCGTTACAGTTTGCGTTTGAGTAATAAAACTTTCGAAAGCCAGTCTTATAAACTTGTGCTAAAGGGTTTTAACACAGAAGAAAGCGTTAAGTTTCAATTGAAAAGAGCTGGAAAGCTTTTAAACCCAGAGGACTTTTCTTTACAAGGAAACAAGATAGAAGATTTCGCTGTCACGTTAACCCTGTTTAAACAGCCTGAAGACCTTGAAAGGCGCAAAATTACTTTTATCTTGGAAGAGCAAGGCGCAGAGCAGGCAGAGATTTCTCAAACGTTTGTTTTTGCACACTAATCGATTTAGATTAGGAAATGAATAGAGGGTACATAGGATGGTTGAGAAGAAAACAGAAAAGAATGCTTCTTCTTTAAATTCTTCAAAGAAAAGCTTTCGTCTTAAGGGGCGCCACGTTTTAGGGTTCTTCGTTTTATTCTTTGGCGCATTGATCGCCATCGATTCGTTGCTGATTTACTTAGCTGTTTCAACTTCAACGGGTTTACAAGAATCCAAGCCTTATGAAGCTGGTTTAAATTATGATGAGGAAATTAAACTGTCCCAAGAAATAAAAGAACGAGCTTGGCAGGTTTCCTTTAAAGTTGATGAGTTAGATTATCCAACACAAGAAGCGGAAGTTTCTTTAGAAAAGGGTAAAAAAGTTTCTGTTTCTTTATTACTTAAAGATAAGCAAGGCCAGTTTTTGCAAGGATTGGAAAACCAAGTTAATTTTCGACGTCCCGCCAATGCTTTCTTAGATCAGAAACTTGTGCTTGAAGAAAAGACACCAGGCCTTTATCAGGGCATCGTCACGTTGTCTGGGGCAGGATATTGGGAAGTTCGCCTTGTTTCTTCAAAGCAGGGATCCAATTTGTATAAAAGCTATGAACACCTTTGTCTTTTTACAAAAAGCAAAGATTGCTCAATAAGTGCACAGGAAGGTCGTGCGGCCTTTTATAAAGAACGGGAACAATAAGGGTTTTGGCGTTTCTTCTGTGAAAAAAACATATGATAGGAATGAGACGTGGATTTAAAAGAACAGTCATTAGAACGCTTTATTCATCGTGATGAGACAGCCGGAACAGCACAGCTTTTTTTGGTTGTTCAGGGCATCCACTGTGGAGGCTGTGTCAACAGGGTGGAACGCCATCTGGCGAAGGTTCCAGGGGTTATTAAAGCGCGTTTAAACCTTTCAACACACAGATTAGACTTGGTTTGGGATCCCAAACAGCAGACAGCACAAGATCTTTTGGGATCGCTTGAGGATTTGGGTTACCCAAGTTTCCCTTATGATCAAGAACGATTGAAGAAACAAACAAATAAGGAAGCACGTTTCTTCCTGTCTTGTTTGGCTGTGGCTGGTTTTGCGATGGGCAATGTCATGATGCTTTCAATTGCGCAGTGGCTTGGGTTTGAAATGCAGGATACAACAAGAACAATTTTGCGTTGGATTGCAGGGGCTATCGCTTTACCTGCCGTTTTATTCGCAGGGCGTCCGTTCTTTTATTCAGCAGGCAAAGCACTCCTTAAGCGAACAACAAATATGGATGTTCCTATTTCCATTGCGATCGTTTTAACTTTGGGAATTTCAGTTTTTCAAACCTTACGGCAGGCTGAACATGTTTACTTTGAAGCCGCCACGATGTTGGTGTTCTTTTTATTGATTGGGCGTTATTTCGATCAAAAGATGCGTTCAAAAGCGCAGGCAACGGCACAGAATCTTTTAATGCTTCAACAAAAAGAAGCTGTTGTTGTTGAAAAGGGGCAGTCTAAGGTTGTGCCCATAGAAGACTTGACTATTGGAGCGGTGGTTTTGGTTGAAGCAGGTCAAAGAATTCCTGCTGATGGAACCATTGTAGAAGGAAAAGGCGATCTGGATACGTCTTTAGTGACAGGGGAAAGTCGTCCTCAAGCCGTTGAAGTTGGGATGGATGTGTATGCAGGCGTTCTTAATCTTTCAGCCCCGTTGTTTGTAAAAGTGACTGCTTTGGCACAAGACAGCTTATTGGCTGAAATTGGGGCTTTGGTTGAACAAGCAGGTCAATCCAAATCAACCTATGTGCGTTGGGCGGATCGCATGGCACGTCTGTACGCGCCGTTGGTTCATTCTTTGGCGTTGTTGACATTCTTAGGATGGATGCTTCTGGGGGCAGGGTGGGAACACTCTCTGATCGTGGCGGTGTCTGTTTTGATTATCACCTGCCCCTGTGCTTTGGGTTTGGCCGTGCCTGTGGTGCAGGTTATTGTGTCAGGCATTTTGTTTCAAAAGTCGGTTTTGCTTAAGACAGGAGATGCCCTTGAGCGTTTAACAAAGGTGCGTTTGGCTATTTTTGACAAAACAGGAACCCTCACAGAAGAAAAAGCATTGCTAGAAGATAAAGACTATGACCCTGAGGCTGTTCGTCTGGGGTATCATTTAGCTATGTTGAGTCATCATCCTTTAGCAAAAGCACTGGTTAAGGCGTTAAAAGAGCGCTTGGATCCAGAAGATCTGAAAGCTCCATTGGTTTTTGAAAATGTTGAAGAGATTGCGGGAGAAGGCTTGAAAGCTTTTTATCAGGGAGAGGAAGTTCGTTTAGGACGTCGGTCTTTTTGTGGTTTGACGGAGGAAGAGGGAGGTTATTCAGAGATTTGTTTGGTGTGGGGAGACACCGCAAACACCAAAGAAGCTATTTTCTACTTTAAGCAAAATTTGCGCACCAGCGCCTCGGCTGCTTTAGAAGGGCTTAAAGGGCAAAACATAGATTTACTTTTAATGTCTGGAGATCGTGAAGGCGCGGTTCAGAAGGTTGCACAACACTTGGATATTCCTGCTGTTGGGGCCTGTAAACCACAAGATAAAATTGCATATGTGGAGGCTCAGCAAGCACAAGGCATTCCTGTTCTGATGGTTGGGGATGGGATTAATGATGCGCCCGCTTTGTCCGCTGCTGAGGTTTCGATGACCTTGGCACATGCGTCTGAAATTTCGCAAGTTGCCTCAGATTTTATTTTGCAGGGGAAAGATTTAGCCGTTATTCCTTTTGCCTATAGAATGGCGAAGATTTCTAAGAGACTTATTTTTCAGAACTTTGCTTTAGCCGCTTTATACAATATAGTAGCAATCCCTATTGCAATGATGGGGTTGGTTACGCCATGGTTGGCAGCTTTATTTATGTCTTTGTCTTCTTTGGTGGTGACATGTAATGCTTTGCGGGCACATTGGCTGGCCAAAGCAGAAGAAAAGAAATCAGGATTGGAAGCGCGTTTATGAGTGCTATTTATTTTTTAATTCCTTTGGCTTTGATCGTTTCTTTAGGGTTTTTAGGGCTGTTTTTTTGGTCTTTGAAATCTGATCAGTATGAAGATCTACAGGGTGCAGCCCATCGTATTTTTACAGAAGATGAAGATATTGAAAATGCATCAAATACCCCAAAAGAGGAACAGATAAAAAAGTCTGATTGAATATCTGCTTTTGAGATGAGATCAATATAAAAATAAATTAAGAAAAGAAAGACAGATATAATGCGCCACCATGCCCACGAAACACCCGAAGTTTCTTCTTCCTTTGAGGTTGAAGACGACTATATTCGCTTAGGAGAAAAAACCTCTCTGTTGAATATGTTAATCCCTCATATTTGGCCCAAGGATGATAAGGGCATTCGGTTTCGGTTGATTTTTGCGTTAGTCGCTTTGATTATTGCAACGATAGCGCGTGTCTCTATTGCTGCTTTATTTAGTCGATCTGTTCAAGTTCTTCAAAGCACGGATATTGCCTTTGCATTGATTGTTTCTCTGGTTTTGGCGTATGGGATTGCCAGCCTTTCTGCGACAGTTTTTAACCAACTGCGAGATATTATCTTTAGTCGTGTGATTGAAGTGGGCGCACGTAAAGTTGATCGGCAGGTTTTTGCCCACTTATTGGAACTGCCGCTTAGTTTTCATTTGGCCCGTTATTCTGGCGAATTAGCAGGTGTTTTACGTCGTGGTGTTGAAGGAATTGCAGGATTACTGAACTTTATGGTGCTCTATGCCGTTCCAACGCTGGTTGAATTGATTTTAGTGGCGATTGTCTTGGCTAAGTTTGCGGCCCCTGCGTATGCGTTGATTACAACGGTTATGGTTCTTTTTTATGTCGTTTATACGTGGCTGGTGACGGAATGGCGGATTAAAATTCGCCGTGAAGTGAACACCTATCGGGATCGTGCGAATGCACGCCAAGTTGATGCTTTGTTGAATTATGAAACGGTGAAATCTTTTGGTAATGAGGCACACGAAGTGAAGCGCTATGATGCTCTTCTTGCAAAATATCAAAAACAAGCCATTCGTATTCGTGTGTCCTTAGGTCTTCTTAATGCAGGGCAAGGGCTGCTTTTGACCATTGGGCTTGTTTCGGTCATGGTTTTAGCGGGACGCTCTGTCTTAGACGGGTCTTTGAGTTTGGAAGGCTATGTTCTGGCCAATACGTTGATGCTTCAGATTGCGCGACCTTTGAATTTTGTTGGAACCGCTTATTCTTCGATTAAGAATGGGTTGATTGATGTTGAACGCATGTTTTCTTTGCTGAGAATTGATTCTGTGCTGGCGGATAAAAAAGATGCAAAGCCTTTAAAAATTGAATCTGGAGGCATTCTTTTTGACTCTGTTGCTTTTGGGTATGGGCGGGATCGTTCTATTTTAAAATCTTTGTCTTTTGAGGTTTTACCAGGTCAAACAGTTGCTTTGGTGGGACCCTCAGGGTCGGGTAAATCAACGGTTGGACGTTTATTGTTTCGATTCTATGATCCTCAAAAAGGGGCTATTTTGATTGATGGACAAAAAATTACAGATGTGCAGCAATCAACACTTCGTCACGCCATTGGTATGGTGCCCCAAGATACGGTTTTGTTTAATGATACGATCTATGAAAATATTGCCTATGGAAAGGCAGGGGCCACCCCTGAAGATGTTGAGCAAGCGGCAGGGCTTGCGTCTATTCATGACTTTATTGTGTCTCTTCCCCAAGGTTATCAAACGATTGTCGGAGAGCGCGGATTAAAGCTTTCTGGAGGAGAACGCCAACGTTTGGCCATTGCCCGTACCATTATTAAAGATCCTCCTATTTTATTGTTTGATGAGGCGACCTCAGCGCTGGATACACAGACAGAAGTTGAAATTCAAAAAGCCTTGTCCACGGTGGCCAAGGGACGTACGGCATTGGTGATTGCACACCGCTTATCAACAATTGTTGATGCGGATAAAATTATTGTTCTAAAGGGTGGGGAAAAATTTGAAGAAGGAACCCATGAGATGTTGTTAGAGAAAAAAGGTTTGTATGCTCAGTTGTGGCAACAGCAACTTAAAGAAGATGAGCAAGTCAAGCTGCTTTAAGAGAGAGAACAAATAAGGGTTTTCTTTTTACACAGAGAAGGGGTTTTGTACGAAAGAACTTGACTCATCTTCAAAAGACAGGCTATTAAGTTCCAACGATGTCGTTGCTAAGAGAGTCGCAGTTTTACTTTGGCTGATCTGGCGACTTTTTGATGTCGAATGATTTTGGAAGAACTATCTTAGAAACGGAAGGCGATCACCATGGCACGTCGTTGTGATTTTACTGGTAAGGGTGTAATGACTGGAAACAATGTTTCCCACGCAAATAATAGAACGCGTCGTCGTTATTTACCAAATTTACAAAGAGCCTCTTTGGTTTCTGAAGCTTTGGGTAAGCCTGTACGCTTGCGTTTGAGCACAGCAGCGATTCGTACGATTGAACATAATGGAGGCTTAGATGCCTACCTTCTTTCAACACCTGGTCGCAAGCTTGGACCAATTGCTTTGAAATTAAAGCGTCAAATTCAAAAACAAATTGCACGTAAAGCTGCCTAAGCTTTTAGATGCGATAAAGTTTTAAGAAAGAGTGGTTTTTATTTAAGCTACTCTTTTTTTTTTAAAGACAAAAAAAGGAGCCTCTATTTTAGAAGCTCCTTTTTCTTGCGGTGCAAAGAACGGATCTTTGATAAACCCTATCCAAACAGTAGCTTTTCTTTTTAACGATCTACTGAGAAAGATAGTTTCAGTGTTACGCGAAAAGCAGATACTTTACCATTGTCAACTGCGATAGATTTATCTTTAACCCAAGCAGAACGGATGTTCTTGATTGATTTTGAAGCTTCCGCAATACCTGTTTTTGAAGCGTCTTCCCAAGAAGTGGGAGATTCAGCCATGATTTCGATTACTTTTAAGACAGCCATGATATAATCCTTTCAAAGATTAGGGTCCTCTTTGACAGAGGGGGAATGCTCTAAAAGAAGAGCAGTGGTAGAATAGAAGATAAAAAAGTAAAAAATAAGGAGAGGAATTAACGCGTTTTAAGAAGCTCTTCCAGATGGGCAATCTTTTGCGCCAGATTTTTATTTTCTTGGGAAAGTTTTTCAACTTGTTCCTGAGTGTGCAAGCTGGTTTCTTTAAGTGCTTCAAACTCATCTCGACGGATCAGATCCATTTCATCCAGATAGGCCTCAAGCCTTAAACGGATAAAATCATCCATTTCTTTTTTAACGCCGTGTAATGACCCAAATGCGCCATTTGCGAGGCGTGAAAAATCACTAAAAATTTTATTGTCACTTTGCATAAGGTACAGTCCTATCGCTTATTTTTTCCTACTTACTTAACTATGGTCTCTTTTCCAAGGGATTTCAAGTCCATAAATGGATCCTAGGAAGGGCACTTAAGTGCGCAAAATCAAGCTTGAGAAATGAAGTTTCCTTAGCTCTTGATTCAAAAGGGTAAAGGTGAGACAACAAGAGTACGGGTGCTTTAAACAGCATTTTCATTCTTTTTTACCATTAATCTTTAAGTCTTGGAACTCAAGAAAATGAGGACTCAAGAAAAAAGGTTAATCATTTTGTTGAGGAGCATTTTATGCGCTTTCCCCAGTGGCTTCAGCCTGATATTTTTACTGTTTTTGGGTTTGGGATTAAATGGTATTCTTTGGCCTATATTATAGGTATTTTGGCGGGTTGGGCCTTAGGACGTTTTTGGGCACGGCGCAGTGGGCGTATGACAGTTTCACAGGTCGATGATCTTGTCTTCTGGGCGGCTATAGGCATTATAGCGGGGGGACGTTTAGGATATATTTTATTATACCAACCTGCGGTTCTTCTTGAAAATCCCTTGTATATTGTCACAGGTATTCGTGACGGGGGAATGTCCTTTCACGGCGGATTCTTTGGTGTTGTGATTGCGGTTCTTTTGTTTTGTCGTAAACACAAACTACCTTTCTTGGGAATTATGGATTTGGCAGCTCTTGTCACGCCGATTGGATTGCTTTTAGGGCGTTTGGCGAACTTCATCAATATGGAATTGTATGGCAAAGAAGTACAAGGGTTTCCAGGAGTTCAGTTTGGCCAACGCACTGTTGAAGGTGACTTATTTTATAATTGGAAGGGGGCGGGAAACAGCGCGGAACTTCTTTCTTATGACGCTGGATCAGCTCAGGGGTTAGAGCCTCTTTTAAATCACCCAAGTCAATTATATGAAGCCTTCTTAGAAGGTCTTGTCTTGTTTGTGATTTTGAATGTAGGGGCGCGTTTCTTCGGTTTTTTAAAGTACAAAAGTTTATGCGCAGGAATTTTTGCTTTGGGCTATGGCTTGGCGCGGTTTCTTGTTGAATTTGTGCGCTTGCCAGATGCACAGATTGGGTATTTGTTTTCAAATTGGCTAACCTTGGGACAGGTTTATTCTTTGCCACTTATTGGGATTGGGCTGTGGTTACTTGCAACCTATAAAAGTCGTCCTATTGGACCTTCTTAGAAAGATGTCTCTTAAAGCACAGTTGGTTGACCATATTAAGACCAGAGGGCCCTTATCTTTGCACTCTTATATGGAGCGCTGTTTACAGGATCCTGTTCAGGGGTATTATCGTAAGGCCAACCCTTTGGGGACAGATTTTATTACAGCACCTGAAGTGTCACAGATTTTTGGCGAAATGTTAGGGCTTTGGTTTGCGTCCTGTTGGCAAAATGACTTGGGGAGAGGGGGACAGCAGAAAAAGGGGAAAACAACCCTTTTGGAATTCGGGCCGGGTCAAGGGACTCTCATGCAGGATTTTTTAAGAGCAACAGCTTTTGTTCCTGGATTTCATGAGGATTTAGAGCTTGTTTTTTTTGAAAGTTCTGACCCTCTTCGACAGATACAGGAACAGGCCATTGCGCCTTTTGGACTGTCGTGTCGGTGGGTCTCCTCTTTGGAAAATTTGGAGGCTGTTCTTCAAGAGAAGGAGGACGGATCTCCGTTGTTCTTTTTAGGGAATGAATTTTTGGATGCGTTGCCTGTGCGACGTTTGTTCTATAGCCCTGAAGGGTGGCGAGAGTGGCTGGTGAGTTTGGATCCACAAGAGAATTTTGTCTTTTCGCCCAGCCCTGTTAATCCTGATCTTGCTGTTTTAAGCCCCCCGTGGCTGTCGCTTGAAACACACAAAGCCCCGTTTAGTTTGGAAGTTTCTCCTCAAATTCGATCTTTTATTACGCAATTTCTTTCCTTATTGGCCCCTTTTCCTTCTTTGGGACTTTGGGTTGATTATGGATATACACAGCCTTATTTTGAAGCTACGGTGCAAGCGGTTTCACACCATCAACAGAAAGATATTTTTGACTCTCCCGGTGATCAAGATCTTACAGCACATGTAGACTTTTTAACCTTGGCTTATGACAGTCAATATGCAGGGTTTGAGGTTTATGGTGTTCAAGAGCAGGGCCATTTTTTACAAAATATTGGCGCAGAGCATCGATTAAAAGCTTTGCAGGAGAGCGCAACATCGGATCAGGCCCTTTTATTGAAAAAAGGCTATGAGCGTTTAAGTACCTCAGCACAGATGGGGCGTTTGTTTAAAGTTTTGGCGTTAGGGTCAATATCGGGCCTGACACCGCCCGGCTTTCCGATCGAAACATAAAGATATAGATTTCAATCAGCCCTTTTTTAAGGAAATAGTTATGACGTCTTCCATTCCCGACAGTCTTCAGGCCTCTAATTTAGGTTTAAAAGGATTTCGTCATGCTTTTTTTACTGCCAAAGGCTCTTTGCCTGAGGGGTTGTTTCCTGTTTCTGCGCACGGGAAGTCCCTTAATCCCCCTCCCTCTGGAATTTTGGAACAGGTTGGGCAGCGTTATGGGCTTTCTTCCTCAAAGATTCGAGGGCTTAAACAGGTGCATTCGGCCAAGGTTGTCACGTTGGGCAGTGAATTTCAGCCTGAGGCTCCTTGGGAAGAAGCGGATGGACTTGTGACGAAAAGAACAGATCTTGCCTTGGCCATTGTAACGGCGGATTGTCAGCCTGTTTTGTTGATTGATCCTGTTGCTCAAGTGATTGGGGCGGCACATGCCGGGTGGAGAGGCGCTTTTGAAGGAGTTATTGGGAAAACCCTTGATGCAATGGAAGCTCTTGGCGCGCAACGTCAACAGATCCATGTTGCTCTAGGACCTGCAATAGGAGCTTCCTCTTACGAGGTGGATGAGATTTTTCGCCAAACGTTTTTGGTACAAAGTCGTGAAAATGACATGTTTTTTTGTAAAAAGAAGGAAAGCTCTTCAGGGTCCTCCCTCGCAAAAAAGGATGTGAAGTGGCTTTTTGATCTGGCGGGCTATACGTTAGCCTCTCTTCGTACAGAGGGTGTTGCATCTTGTGATTCTTTGGTTTTACAAGGCTATGATACCTATGCCTGTTGTTCGGGTAAGGCAGGTGACTTTGAAGAAGACAGCCTTACAGAGGAAGAAACAAAACAGAAAGATCGCTTTCTTTTTTATTCCTATCGGCGATCATTTCAGCAGGGTGTTATTGACGCGGGACGGCAAGTTTCTCTTGTTTCTATTGACCCTGTAGGTGTTATTGACTAGAAAATAGAGAGTAAATTCTTTGAACCTTATGAAGAGAGTGTTTTCAGACGTAGATAAGCTTCTATGGTTCATTTTTAAGGAGAAAAAGAAGATGATGAAATCCATAATATTGAGTTGTGTCCTCCTTGCTTTAATAGGGTGTACGAATACAGCCAATAAGGGGAAGACAGCAGGGCAGCCCCCTTTGACGCCTCCTTTAGATCCTATCTTTGATCCTGCATCTGAGAAAAATGCCTCAGATGCTTATTTTGTTCCCCCGACACAAGGGTTGCCTCAATATGCAACGGGGGCTTTTCAAGATGGTGTTTTGTCTTCTTTATTGACAAATAAAATTCCAGCAAGTGCAGAAAACAGATCAGGTGTTCCTGTTTTGACGACCAATCTTTCTGTGGGAACAGGCCAAGCGGCACGTCAGCTGCATTGGAAACTGGTTGGCGCAAATGGAACTGTTCAGCAAGAAGGAACTTTTAATACGGGGCTGAGTGAAGAGCAGTGGACCAAAGGATCCAATATTACCTTTCGTCGTTTAGGGTATAAATTTGGGGAAGAACTTGTCTTTCGCCTGAAAGGAAGCAGTGCAAAAGTTCGAGAGGTTCCAAGAATTGGGGATGAAGCACGTGCCGTGCCTAAGGTTTTACCTCAAACCAGTGATGCTGTACATCGGGTTGGGTTGGCCCCTCTCCAGTTTGCGCCGTCCTCTGCGAAAGCTTCTTTACCGGGAGCGTTGAAAACGGCCCTACAACAGCGTGGTTTTTCGATGACAACCGTGAATTCAATTGATCAAGATGATTTTGTGGTTCATGGGAAAATTTCATCGCATGCAAGCTCCAATGGACAAGAACGTGTTTTCTTTGAATGGTTTGTTGAACAAGGAGGGTTACGTCAAATTGCGAAAGCCGATTGGTCAGAGACTGTTCCCAAGGGAGCTCTTGAAACAAATTGGCCGCGCTATGAACAAAAAGTAGCAGAGGGAATTGCGAATATGGTTCTTCAAGCCTCTCAAGCTGTTCGTACAGGAGCCATTTAAAGCTAAGAATTGTAACAGCAAATCTATTGCGACAGATTTATAGATGTGATTCTAAGGTGATTCTTGTTTCTAAGGTTTACAGCAGGGTTTCAGGCTTGTACAAGGAAAGCGTCTTTTTGTTTTTAAAATAGGGGTTTTTCATGAAGCTTATTGCGGGTACATCTAACCTTCCTCTTGCTCAGGCGATTTCGGATCACCTGAAGATGCCCTTAACGAAAACCTTTATTACTCGTTTTAATGACGGTGAAATTTTTGCTGAAATTAAAGAAAATGTTCGCGGTGAGAACGTTTATATTATTCAATCAACGTCAAATCCTGCCAGTGATAATTTGATGGAATTGTTGATTCTTATTGATGCTTTACGTCGTGGTTCTGTCGCAACTATTACCGTTGTCATCCCTTATTTTGGCTATGCGCGTCAGGATCGAAAAACAACTGCACGTTCGCCTATTACCGCAAAACTTGTCGCAAATTTATTAACCACAGCAGGGGTTGATCGTGTTGTGACGCTGGATGTTCATGCTGCACAAATTCAAGGGTTCTTTGATATTCCCGTTGATAATTTATTTGCAGGGAATCACTTTGAAAAAGATGTACGCAGCCGCTGTGAGTCTGTTGGGGAATATGTGGTTGTTTCTCCAGACGTTGGGGGGGTTGTGCGTGCTCGTTATTTGGCAAAACGCTTGGGGGTTGATTTAGCGATTATCGATAAACGTCGTGAAAAAGCAGGTGTGTCTGAGGTCATGAATGTGATTGGCTCTGTTGAAGGAAAGCGTGCGATTCTTCTGGATGATATTATTGATTCGGGAGGCACTTTGGTTAATGCTGCTCAGGCTTTACAAGACTGTGGAGCGACAGAAGTTTCTGCCTATATTACCCATGGTGTGCTGTCTGGTGAAGCTTGTGCGCGGATTAAAGCTTCTTGTTTGAAAGAGCTTGTGATTACCGATTCTATCGTGGCAAATGAGCGTATACAAGCAACAGAAAACATTAGATATTGTACCGTTGCGCCCCTTTTGGCAGAAGCGATTTATCGTATTCAAGAAAAACAATCCATTTCTGTACTTTTTGAGTAGATTTTTACTTTTAAGCCCTTTATAACAAGGGCGAACTGTAAGGAGAGCACCCCTGGAGGCTTTTTTTACACAACAGGGCTTTTAAAATACTTTCGAAGTCTTTCATCCAATACGTTCCTTTAGTCGTTTAAAGGACTTATTTTTCTTGTTTGTAAGGGGAAAAACAAATGTCTGAGAATTATACACTTTCAGTTAAAAAACGCGAAAAATCAGGTAAAGGTGCTGCACGAGCTACACGTCGTGCTGGTCTTGTTCCTGGTGTTATTTATGGCGCGAAAAAAGACCCGCAGTTGATTACAGTTGATCCTGTTTTGTTGTGGAAAGCAGCAAACAGAAAAGGATTCTTTTCTTCTGTTTATACACTTGATGTTGAAGGAAAATCTGAACGGGTTATTCCAAGAGATCTACAACTTCATTTAATTAAAGATCAAGCGATTCACGTTGATTTTATGCGCTTGTCTAAAAATTCTGTTGTGAATGTTGAAGTTCCAGTGACCTTTATCAACGAAGAAGATTCACCTGGCTTGAAGCGTGGTGGTGTCTTGAACGTTGTCCGTCACACAGTTGAGCTTATTTGTAAGTCAGATAAAATTCCTGAGCAACTTGAATTTGATTTGACGGATCTTGGGATCAATGCTTCGGTTCATATCTCATCAGTTTCTCTTCCTAAAGGGGTAGAGTTGGCAATTACAGATCGTGACTTTACAGTTGCAACGATTGCGGCTCCTTCTGGTTTGCGTTCAGCAGAGTCTGATGCAGATGAGGAAGAAGAAGCAACAGAAGAAACGACAGAAGAGTAGTTTTTGCTTATGCGCTTACTTGTTGGTTTAGGGAACCCTGGATCAGAGTACCAGCGTACGCGGCATAACGTCGGCTTTATGGCGGTGGACGAGATCGTTCACCGTTTTTCTTTTTCTGATTGGAAAAAGAAATTTCATGGGCTTATTTCTCAAGGGCATATTCAAGGCCAAAAAGTACTGGTTTTAAAACCTCAAACATTTATGAATCGTTCGGGGATTTCTGTACAAGAAGTGTGTCGTTTTTATAAAATTGCCCCTGAAGATGTTTTTGTTTTTTATGATGATCTGGATTTAACACCGGGTAAGATTCGTTTAAAGCAAGGTGGCGGTTCTGGGGGGCATAATGGGATTAAGTCCATTGATGCGCTGGCGTGTAAAGACTATTGGCGGGTTCGCTTGGGGATTGGGCGCCCTGTTCATAAGTCGCAGGTGCATTCTTGGGTCTTAGGTGCGTTTCATCAAGATGATCAGGTTTGGTTAAAACCTTTTCTTGAGAATATTACACAAGAGTTGCCTGATCTTTTAGGAGAGAATAAAGAAGCTTTTGTCTCTCGTATAATGCAAAAATCTTTATAGGAATAAGAGGGTAAAATGGGATTTAACTGTGGTATTGTTGGGCTTCCAAATGTGGGAAAATCGACTCTTTTTAATGCGTTGACAGCAACAGCGGCGGCAGAAGCTGCAAACTATCCTTTTTGCACAGTTGAACCCAATGTGGGTCGTGTGTCTGTGCCGGATCCGCGTTTAACGCATTTGGCAAAAATTGCTGAATCTAAAACAATCATCCCAACACAGCTTGAATTTGTTGATATTGCAGGGTTGGTTCGTGGAGCCTCTAAAGGGGATGGGCTGGGCAATCAGTTCCTCGCGAATATCAGGGATACAGATGCGATTATCCATGTTCTACGGTGCTTTGAAGGCGAAGTGACTCATGTTGATGGGTCTGTTGATCCTGTTCGTGATGCTCAAACAGTGACGACAGAATTAATTCTGGCAGACCTTGAGTCCGCAGAACGGCGCTTAAGCAACGCGCAAAAACGGTCAAAATCTGGCAGCAAAGAAGATAAAGCACTTGTGGTTTTACTTGAAGAAGTTGTGGCAGCCCTTTCAGAAGAAAAACCTGCACGATCCTTGTGCCCTGATCCTTCTGATGAAGATGGATATAAGCTGTTTAAAATGCAGCAATTTTTAACGGCTAAGCCTGTTTTGTATGTCTGTAATGTGGGGGAAGAAGAAGCCTCTACGGGGAATGCATACAGCGAAGCGGTGACAAAGATGGCCAAGGCTGAAGGGAATGATGCTGTAATGATTTCAGCTGCAATTGAAGCTGAAATTTCGCAACTGGAAGACCCAGAAGAAAAGGCGATGTTCTTGGAAGAGGTTGGATTACAGGAGACAGGGTTATCTCGGTTGATTCATGCAGGGTACGGTTTATTGGGGTTGATTACCTTTTTTACAATCGGTCCTAAGGAAGCGCGGGCTTGGACGGTTCGTAATGGGGCCAAAGCGCCCGAAGCAGCGGGTCAAATTCATACGGATTTTGAACGTGGGTTCATTCGTGCCCAAACGATAGCTTATGAAGACTATCTGGCTTATAACGGTGAAAATGGTGCAAAAGAGGCTGGAAAATTCCGCAGTGAAGGAAAAGAGTATCTTGTTTTAGATGGGGATGTGTTCCATTTCCTTTCAAACGTTTAGAGGTTGAATTTTACTCTGTCTTTGAGAGGCTTCTTGGCTGTGCTAGGATAAGGATGTTTCATGGAGCAAGGGAAACCGAAACCGATGGATGACCAAGATAAAGGGAAGACCCTACACAGACCAGAGAATCACTTTCAAACAGCAGAACAGGCTTTAGATATTCTGTTGTCTTTGCCCGATCCTGTGTTTGTCATTCAACAGAATTTGTCTATTTCCTTTGCCAATCATGCAGCGCAGGCTTATTGCCTTAAAAGCTATGATGATCATCTTTTGTCTGAAGTTTTGGGGACCTCTTTTCTGGATGAGGCGTTAGGGCGGTGTTTGCGCTTAGGAGAGCAAAAGAAACTTTCTTTTCGATTAGATCGTCATAGGCGTTTTTACTTTGAAGCTTCAATCCTGCCTTTGAAAAAGGATCTTAAGGCTTCTTCTACGGTCTTGTTGATTTTACATGATCAGACGCAGATACATTCTTTTGATAAACTTCGCTCAGACTTTGTTGCAAATGTTAGTCATGAACTTCGGACGCCTTTGTCTAGCTTTCAGGGTTTTATTGATACAATGATGGGGCCTGCGAAGGGAGACCATGAAGCAAAAGAGAAGTTCTTGCGTATTATGAAGGCTCAAGCCGCGCGGATGACGGCAACAGTTGAGGAGCTTTTGTCGCTTTCCTCTATTGAACTTCAGGAATCTGAAGAACCGACTGAAAGAGTTCTTCTTGAGCCTCTTTTGGAGCAGTTGGTTGAAACGCTAAGCTATAAAGCCAAAGAACGAGATATTGTTCTTCTTTTTGAGGCCCCTATTTTTGAAAATCAAGGGCGTCGCCTTGAAGTGCAAGGGGACGAAAAACAGCTTTGGCAACTGTTTCGGAATTTGATTGAAAATGCGATTAAATACGGAAAAGAGAAGAGCGAGGTTTCCATTCTTGTGTCTTTGGAAAGTGCTGATACGATTAAAATCTCTGTGATTGATCAGGGTGAAGGCATTTTGGAAAAGCATATTCCGCGTCTTACAGAGCGTTTTTATAGAGTGGATAAAGCGCGTTCTCGTAAAGTTGGGGGAACAGGACTTGGTTTGGCCATTGTGAAGCACATTGTTAATCGCCATAAAGGCCAGTTGCTTATTGAAAGCCAAGTCGGAGAAGGATCAAACTTTTCTGTTACCTTACCGTTGCTTTAGAGGTTTTTGCCTTATTTAAGAAGAAACAGGACGGTCTTTCTGTAGAAGGCTTTAAAAGCAATGCGATGAAATAGATTTAATTTTGAAGTTTTGTTAAATACCCTGCTAACGATTTTTTGTTGAGCGTTTGCCCCGTTAGATCAAAGGTATAGGTTTGCTTGCCGTTCACGACAGCAAATAAGGCCCCCCCATTTCCAGTTGAAATTTGGATCTCTCCTTCTGCGGGAACCCAATAAGAGGCTCCAACACCCAGAATAGAAGGTTCACCTGTGCTTGGAAAAATTTGAGTTCCATTTTGGAAAACCGTTAGATGAGCAGGTTGAGAGGCAACAATTCGGATTCTTGAATTTTTGTTCTGTTCCCCATAGCTTGCCCCTACAGGTAAACTGCTTAAGTTAGGAGAAGGTTCCCCAAGAATAGCAGTTACGGCCAAAGAACTTACATCGGGTTTAGGTTCAGGAATGATGGTTGCCAAATCTGTTTCTGGGCTGTAGGTCGGTGTGTAGGTGACTTCAGGCGCACTTTGGGCAGGGATTTTAATTGTTTCTGCTGGGGTATTGGTCGCTTGGGGCGTTGTTTTTGGTGCTACAGGCACAGCCTTTACAGCAGGCGTAACCGCAACAGGTTTTTGGGTGGTTTGATTTTGTTGAGCGACTTGTTTTTGTGCGGGCGGTGTTACGGGCTGTTCTTTAGAAACAGGCCGAAAGAGAAACCATAAAGAGGCCGCAAGAAGAAGAAACCCAAGGGCTAAAAACAAATGAAGAAGATGTGGGGTGCTTGTGTGGGCAAGAACAGGCAGTTTTTGTCTTTTATTTTTGGGAATTTCTCTGGTGAGAGGTACTTCTGAAAGTTCTTCGCGATAGATATCAAGAGCAGCTTCGCTGTCTAGCCCCAAAGCTTCTGTATATGCGCGGATAAATCCAAAAGCATAAGCTTGCCCTGGAAGTTCATTGTATGAGTTTGCTTCAATTGCTTGTAAATATACAAGCCGGATTTTTAAACGGGCAGAGACCTCTTCCAAGCTTACACCATAGGCTTCTCGTTCAGCTTTGAGAATAGAGCCTATTTTTTCAGGGGCGGGTGTTTCTGCTGTTACATTATCCATAAAACGATTCCAAAGCCTAAGTCAAAAATCAAAGAAGACTGTCTTTTCTTTTACCTTGTTTAGCCTTTAGGCTCAAGAGACTTTCTTGTTCTTGGCCTGTTCTTAGCGTGCAAAGACCATTCTTCACAAGGGGAACTTTCATCCTGCTCTAAAAAAGAGGAGAGATTAAGGTGTTTGTCAGTTTATTACACAGGAGATCGCCTTCAAAAATGCAGATGTTTTAAGATTTTGCACGCAAGGGACCTAAAGGTTCTCCCCCAAGAATATGTACGTGAAAGTGGGGGACTTCTTGGCCTGAATTTACTCCGTGGTTTGTGATGAGACGATAGCCTTCTTGGTCTAATTTTTTCAGTGTTGCGACCGTACGAACGGCTGTCCAAAAGGCATGCTGTTCTTTTTGAGATGCCTGTTGATTAAAATCATCAAAGGAAACATAGGCCCCTTTGGGGATGACCAAAAGATGTACAGGTGCGCACGGCTGTATATCTTCAAAGGCCAGTGTATGTTCATCTTCATAGACAGGGGTACAGGGGATTTCTTTTTGTAGAATTTTCGAGAAAATATTATGAGAATCGTAAGATGTCATGGGTGAAACCTTTCTAATTAAGATGTAGGCAAATGCGAATACAAAGAATCCGAATCGGAACAGAGGAGAGGTTTAGGATTCAGTCCTCTCTTGGCTGTTGGCTGCTTTTGTTTTTTTACGAAGAGCGCGTTCTTCTGCTTCACTTAGTGTAAAACGTCCTTCTAATTCGCCCCAAACTTCTGAAGGGTCAACAGAACGTGCGGCCCAAAGAACAATAAGGTGATAAAGCAAGTCGGCACTTTCTTCAATCAGCAGTGCTTTGTTGCCTTTAACCCCTTCAATGACGGTTTCAACAGCTTCTTCCCCTAATTTCTTTGCAATTTCGTCAACACCTTTGGTGAATAAGCGTGCTGTGCGTGACGGGTTTTCTTCACTTGGAGGGGTATTTTTACGCTCTAAGACTGTGGTATACAGTTGATCAAGAACATGAGTCATAGGTGTTCCTTATAAAAAATAAATGAGGTCTTAAGATGAGGGCTCAAAAATGGGGCGTACAGGAAGATGTGCGGCAGCCATAGCCTCTTTGACCTGTGCGACTGAATAGTCTCCAAAATGGAAGATAGAGGCAGCCAAAACGGCAGAGGCTTTTCCTTTGGTAATGCCTTCAACCATATGCTCAGGGCATCCAACACCCCCTGAGGCAATAACCGGAACCGTCACAGCCTGTGTAATGGCACGCGTCATTTCAAGGTGGAACCCTTTTTTGGTGCCGTCTTGATCCATAGAGGTCAACAAAAGTTCGCCTGCGCCCAGTTCAACCATTCGTTTGGCCCATTCGACGGCGTCTAGTCCTGTTGGGGTGCGTCCTCCATGGGTAAATAACTCATACTTGCCGGGGGAGACTTCTTTCGCATCTAAGGCAACGACCACTGATTGACTTCCAAACCGTTCGGCCGCATCTTGAACCAGCGTTGGGGTTTTGATTGCCGCTGTGTTTAAAGCAATTTTATCTGCCCCTGCCAAAAGTAAATTACGTGCATCTTCGATGGCGCGAACGCCTCCGCCAACGGTCAGGGGCATAAAACAGGCTTCGGCTGTTTTTTGAACAACAGATAACAGGGTGCTGCGCTTTTCAATACTGGCAGTAATATCCAGAAAACACAGTTCATCTGCGCCTGCTTCATCATAGACTTTGGCTTGTTCAACAGGGTCTCCGGCATCTCGCAGGTTTACAAAGTTGATTCCCTTGACGACTCGGCCATCCTTGACATCCAAACAGGGGATAATACGGGGTGTTAAAGGCATGCTTTTGTCCTTATGTGTTTATCTCTTTAAGCTAAAATTTTAAGGGCTGTATGAATGTCTAAACGTCCGTCATATAAGGCGCGCCCTGAAATAACGCCTGCAATGCCAGCATGTGGTTTAAGACGTTCAAGGTCTGACAAAGAAGAGACGCCTCCGGAAGCAATGACAGGAATTGAAATTTCTTTTGCAAGGGCAGCCGTGGCTTCAACGTTGACGCCTGTTAAGGCGCCATCACGGTCAATATCGGTGTAAATCAAAGCGGCGACGCCAGCATCTTCGAATTCTTTGGACAGGTCTAAAACAGACACGGTTCCTTGTTCTAGCCATCCTTCTGTCGCAACAAAGCCGTTTCGAGCATCAATCCCCACGACAATCTGTCCAGGGTAGCGTTTGGCAGCTTCTTTGACCAGATCTGGATTCTTTAACGCAACGGTGCCCAGAATGACACGATGGATTCCTTTTTTGAGCCAAAACTCAATGGTTTCAAGGGTTCTAATACCGCCGCCCAGTTGGACCTTTGCGGACGTGGCGTTCAGGATGGCTTCGACAGCAGCAGCATTGACAGGTTTTCCCTGAACAGCCCCATCTAAGTCAACCAAATGCAACCAAGAGCAGCCAGCATCTGCAAAAGAGCGTGCCTGTTCTGCGGGGTTGTCATTAAAAACAGTCGTTTGATTAAAGTCACCTTTGAAAAGGCGTACAACTTGTCCATCTTTTAAATCTATGGCGGGGAAAAGGATCATGAACTCTTAATTTCCTTCTGTTTTTGTTATGGGGTCTTTTGTGTTTGGAATCAGCGGATACTTTGTATTTTTCAAGGGGCCCAATGAACAAAGTTCTTAAGAAGGGCCAAACCTGCTTTTTGACTTTTTTCAGGATGGAATTGAACACCGATCCAATTTTTTGCCCCAACAGCGACAGGGAAAGTCTTTCCATAGACGCACTGCCCTAAAACAGTTTCTTTTTTTGACGCGTTAAAGATGTAACTATGGGCAAAGTAGAAATAAGCTTGTGCACCTAGTCCTTTAAACAGAGGGTGTTGTTGCGTAAATTCCACTGTATTCCATCCCATATGGGGGATTTTATAAGCCTGAGTGTCTAAGGCAAAAGGCTCAACTGTTCCCGGAATCCAATTAAGGCCTGCTGTTTCTTCTGATGTTTTGATTTGTTCTAATCCCTTAGAGGCAAGAAGCTGCATTCCTACACAGACACCCAAAAAGGGACGGCCTTCTTTGAGAACAAGTGTTTCCAAGGTTTCAAGCAAGTCAGGTAAGGCTGCCAGATTTTTTTTGCAGTCAGCAAAGGCACCGACCCCAGGCAAGACAATGCGATCTGCCTGTGCCAGTTCTTGAGCGGAATTGGTGATAAAAACTTTTTCCTTGCCCTCTACGACCTTTTCTAAGGCGCGCGCCATAGATTTTAAGTTGCCAGATTGATAATCAATAACCGCAATGGACATTAAAGGAGGCCTTTGGTTGAGGGGAGTTTTCCGTCTTGAGCAGGATCAATTTCTATGGCTTCACGTAAAGCTTTTGCCAAAGCTTTGAAAATAGATTCAATAATGTGGTGACTGTTAAAACCATAAAGGCTTTCAACATGCAGGGTTAAACCAGCTTGTGTTGCAAAGGCTTGGAACCATTCACGGAAAAGTTCCCAATCCATATTGCCCACTTGTTCCTTTTCAACAGACACGTTCCACACCAAGTAAGGACGGTTGGAAAAATCTAAGACAACACGGCTTAAGGCTTCATCCATCGGCAGCAAGCAGGCACCATAGCGGCGAATGCCACTTTTATCGCCTAACGCTTCCTTAATCGCTTGACCTAAGGCAATACCTGAATCTTCAGTGCTGTGATGAGCATCAATGTGAAGATCCCCTTTGCAGCTAAGTTCAATATCAATTAAGGAGTGTCGGGAAAGCTGTTCGAGCATATGATCCAAAAACCCAATGCCTGTATTGATTTTATAAAGACCTGTTCCATCCAAATTTACAGCGACAGAGATCTCTGTTTCTTTGGTGTGGCGTGTGTTTTGAGCTTGGCGTTTTGTGTGAGTTGTTCCAGTCATCTTCGAAAACTTTCTGGTCAGGGTTATTGAAGCTTTGTTTTAAAACGAACAGTTTCGATCAGTTTCTGAGGTTTATAGTTGTTGTAAGGGGCAGGAAGATCTTTGGAGTGAAAGATAACAGAAAATTCTTCAGAATCATAAACATCAATGACATCTTTTCCTTTCCCCAGAGAGGCTTCCCAGCTTTTAAGCAGCTTAGTACTGCTGCGTTCAATCAGTGAGACTGTAATTTTGGGTGGGGAAGCAGGGTATTGCCCTTTGTTGGTTAAGCGGCCCTCGATTTTGTAGGTTATTTCAGTGCCATTTGTTTCATAATTCAGCAGAAGCTCATCTTTGCCTAAAAAGGACAGTTGGCTGTTTTGTCCCGTTACATTTGTTAAGGTTTTGGAGAGCAGCCATCCAGATAAAATAGAAAACAGTAAAATAAGTCCCCATACAAGCCATGCTTTTTTAGAAAAAGAAGCTTTGTTTTCATTCTTTTCGTCTTCCCTGTTTTGAGAGGGTGTTTCATCGAGGGGAGAAGAGGCCTTAGAAGTTTTTGAAGAAGGAAGGGGGCCTTTTTTCCCCAAAGAGAAAAAGGAAGAAATCGCACGTTTTTCTTTTTTTTGTGAAGAAAGGGGGCGCCAACGCTTTGTTTCTTCCTCTTTTAAAAAAGGGGAGGAGGCTGTATCAGAGGGATCTTCCTCAACCCCAGAAGCAGAACGTGAAGAAACGGTTGTTTGTTCGTAAGAAAGAGAATCTTCTTCAGAGAAAAGGGCTTCTTCCTGAGAGGGGGACGCTGTTTTTGGTCCCATATCTTCTGGCTCAAAAGGAAGAGACTCGTCCAAGAAAGAGGGGGAAGGAGGGGGTTGTGACCAGACCGATCCACAGACATCGCATTGTATGTCTTGGGGTTGCCCTTGAAAAGCCTCAGCCTCTATTTCATAAGAGGTATGGCATTTTGGGCAGTCAAAAGCAAAAAGGGGGGCTTCGGTCTTTGTTGTCATAAACGTATCTTAATCCCTTTAGAAGGTTAAGGCTCTTTAAACAGGAGCTCTTAGGCATTTATAGCAAAAAACGAGATCAAGTCTACGCTTGTTTTTGCCTGAGGCAGATGCTAGTTTTGGGCAAAAACAGTTTTGT
Source organism: Mopalia swanii (assembly GCA_030265315.1). NCBI lineage: Eukaryota > Metazoa > Mollusca > Polyplacophora > Chitonida > Mopaliidae > Mopalia > Mopalia swanii. The sequence goes on along the minus strand of JARDVA010332818.1, from coordinate 60,941 downwards.
AGAGCTTTGAAACGAAACTACTTTGTCTAGAGTAAAGAGATCCGAAACGAATTTGAAGAAAAAATGCAGATGAGTCAAAAACAACCCCTTAGATCTTTTATATTTGCGATTATAGTAACACTCTGGACGCTGGGGTGGGGGATTTTTTATACGCCTATTTTCTTTATTCCGGGACGTTTAACAGATCGGTGGATTTTACCTGCTGGTATTGTGTATGCGCACGTCTATCTTTTTTTGGCACGCTGGATCTGTGGTATTCGTTATAAGGAAGAAGGTCTGGAGCAGGTTGTTTTGGCAGAAGGCGGTGGCCCTGTGATTATTGCCCCTAAGCATTTTTCGGGGTGGGAGACCTTTTTCCTGTGGCTTAAGTTTAAGCAACCGACCGTCATTATTAAAAAAGAGCTTCTTAATTTTCCTTTTATTGGATGGGGCTTAAGGCGGGCGCCTGTGATTGCGGTTGATCGCTCTAAGGGAACGCAGGCGTTAAAAGACATGATTGAACAGGCCAAAGGGGGGCTTTCTCAAGGGCGGCATTTGATGATCTATCCAGAAGGAACACGTGTTTCTGTTGGTGAAAAACATCCCTATAAGCGCGGTGTTGTGTCTTTGTATGAACATTTGGGGAGGCCTGTTTTACCCATTGCTTTAAATGTAGGGTTGTTTGTACCCAAGAAGCCTTTGGACAAACGTGCAGGGACGGCTATCATTAAATATTTGCCTTTGATACAGGCTGGGATGCCAAGAAAAGAATTCTTACCTTTCCTTGAGAATCAAATTGAAACAGAAACCGATGCGTTGATTGCACGCGCACGCGCAACGGCCAAGGGATCTAATCAGGGAATCTAATCAAGGGAAACAGCCAAAGATAGATCATCCCACCCTTTAGTATATTACGGTTGATTTTACGCTTTTGGGCGTTTTGATGTTAGGTCTATCACTCCTTTTAGATTAGGTTCTTTTTTCAGGATATTTCTCTAAGAGTCTCTTTTAAATACTTTTCAAGAGGAGAGGCCAAGACGGGCCAAGACAAAATGAACAAGACAGGACTTACAGGATTGTCTTAAAAAAAGAAAGAGATTAACGAAAGAGAGAAGACCCAAAAGAAAAATCGCATTTTAAGAGCAAAAGAAGGTTGACGCAGAGATAAATCTTTGATATGTTTGCGCTCTGCTTTTATCTGTCGCGGGGTGGAGCAGTCTGGTAGCTCGTCAGGCTCATAACCTGAAGGTCGTTGGTTCAAATCCGGCCCCCGCAACCACTAAACATTAAAACCGCCCTAAAGTAATTTAGGCGCGGTTTTTTTTGTGTCTAGAATGTTTAGAGTTCTTCTTTTATAGAGTCGGTAGTTGCCTTATTAAGAAAAGTTTCGTAGTTGTCTACCAGTATGTAACGTGCACTTTCATCCAAAGCTTTGAAGTGTTTTTCACCGCAGTGAATTTTATCATTTTCAGCCTCACGGAGCATGCTTTTATTGAGAGTTCCTTTGCTTTCAACAACAAAGTATAATTTTTCGACATTGTCCATTTTGAACAAGACAGCCCAATCGGGATTATATGATCCAAGTGGGGTGTCAATTTTAAACCAGCTAGGAAGTTTTGCATAAACTTTAACTTCGTCATTTTCTTCAAATGATTGGGCCAGTCCAGATTCAATATCTGAATCATAAACAACATGGTCATAAGTCGATTTTTGAGTTTTAAGCATGTTTTTGTTCAAATACCCGATTAACTCTTCACTTTTAAAAAGCTCTTGAGCATAGAAAGCATTATCACCAATCTTTTGATACTTAATCCCATCAATTACAAAATGGCACATTTCACGCTTAATTATGCCTTTTACTTCATCGATGAACTTCTGAGGATTATTTTTAAAGGCCTCTAAGCGTTCGCTTTTGATTAGAATATCTAAAATAGATTTTCTTTTGAGGTTTGTTTCATTTTGTAAAAAGCTTAAAATATCAGGGATTTGATAATCCCTCATATCGTATAAATGAGTGCTTTCCTTGCGGTCTGTGATATGAATACCGCCACGTGTTATTTCAGCTGTGGCTTTGCCATAGGTCAATTTAGTTTTACCAACCACGAGCGTATGTTTGATTTTCTCAGCGCATTTCTTAATAAGCTCTTCTGGATCAAAATCAACATTATAAGTTGTTTTATATTTAATCTTATCCCACAAGTCTTTGAACTCAGAGCTTTCAAAAACAGCCTTATTTAAGCGCACTGTACGCTTGTCATCGTTGTTCTTAATATTAAGTCCGCCAGCCACTCTTTTCAATGAAGCAAGGATTTGGGCGGTATATTCTGCATGTTCTTCGGGTAAATCAACGGTATCATTTTTTAAAGCCACCTTTAGATCGTCAGTTACTTTGTCACTCTGATCGATGTATTTTTTCATCAAAAGATGCTGATGGATTTCTTCTGATTTATCAGCTCCAAGAAACATATCTTTTCCATCAGCGTCTTGGATAACAATATTGGCAAATAAGTGATCGTTTACGACACCAAAGCGAATGCCTTCTTCTTTCTCAATCTCTTTTTGCAAACCTTCAACAAAGTCCTCATATGACTCATTCGCCATGACGGTAAGGGTGTTCACCTCAAAGCCATGTACACGTTCACCGTCTTGATTGACGGATATACGAAGACCACGGCCAATTTCTTGGCGTTTCTTGATTGTTGACTTTGTTTCATTCAGTGTACAGATTTGGAAAACATTTGGGTTGTCCCAGCCTTCTTTTAAGGCAGAGTGAGAGAAGATAAACTTCAGCTTTGAATCAAAGCTCAAAAGCTTCTCCTTATCTTTCATAATCAAAGTATAAGTGTCTTCGTCTGCTGCGGTTGCCCCCTTGGTATCTTTCAGGACACCTTTTTTATCAGCAGAGAAATATCCGTTATGAACCAGCTCTGGCAAGCTATCTGTATCCATCTCGGAAAACAGGCTATTGTATTTTGGCTTCTTAATGGCCTTTCTATATTCATCTTCGAACATGCGGGCATATTTACCCTTGTGATCTGGCGCATTGTAATCACGATAGTTTGAGACTTTATCGATGAAGAACAGGCTCAAAACCTTAATGCCCATGGGCGTAAGTCTCAGCTCCTTATCCAAATGCTCTTCGATGGTTTTGCGGATTTGCAGGCGTTTATACTCATCTTCGTCCACTTCGCCAATGGCATGGTGCAGGTGAATAATGTCTTCCTTGCTGGTAAAGTCGATATATTCATTACCTTCTTCACAATAGATATCATTCACAACATAACCGTCATAAATGCTACGCTTTGTACGCTCCATCAAATCTTGACCAGACTTAACCCATACGGTTTTTTTCTTTGTGTTTCCCGCTTGCTGAACGTCAACTTCAATTTTTGCGCGGTGGCCATTCTTATTATCAACGGCAAGCAGCTTGATATATGCCTTATTGTTACCGTCCTTGACTTGAATAGAGGCGACCTCAATCTGTTTCACCAGCTTTTGTTCATAGGCGTCAATAGAATCCAGCTTGTACAGCATATGGTGCTTATCAACATGTGTGGCGGAATAGCGGAAGGTGCATAGCGGGTTGAGCGATTTAATCGCATCTGAGGCCTTTGCCGTGGTATCAACACTCTGTGGTTCATCAATAATGACAATAGGGTTGGTTTCTTGAATAAAATCAATCGGCACACCCTGTATCTTATCATTCCAGCGGTGAATGATATTGGCGCTGGTTTCTTTTGTTTTATCGGTAAAGCTTCTGCGGAAAGCATCAATGTTAATCACCATGATTTGAATATAATCATTGGTCGTAAAAGACCGAATCTTGGAAAGGTCTTTTGAATCATAGGTGAAATAATCAAAAGGTGTGTTGTTGTAAAGATCCTTAAAGTGATCCTCTGTCATTTGCAGAGATTTCAGGACGCCTTCTTTAATCGCAATGCTCGGCACGACAATGATGAATTTAGTGAAACCATAAAGCTGGTTCATTTCAAAGACGGAGCGCAAATACACATAAGTTTTACCTGTACCCGTTTCCATTTCCACGGTAAAATCAAGGTCTTTCATCTCACCTGTGGATTGCTTAAGCCCGTTTTTTAATTGAATTTGGCGAACATTTTCAAGCACTTCCTCTGGCAAAAGCTTCAAGCGGTTGCCATACCCACGCTCCGTTTGATTGGAATACATGTCAGGTGTCGATTTATCGCTATGCTGGAGTGTCGGCATAGAGAAGATGGTTTTATTCAGCTCTTGCCCCTTAAAGACACTAAACACAGAGTCTAATGCAAGGCGCTGGTGGTTTTGGTTCGGGTCAAATTTAATTTTCATGGTTATAATCTTTCCCTACCAACTCTGAACATCATCAATGCCAAAACTCTTTAACTTTTGAAGGACGTTGGTTTTGACAGGATCATCTTTAAATCCATTATCTTTGAACACAACGCGCATTCCGTCTTCAGGGGCAAGTTCATCTTTTAATGCGCGAATTCCCTTGACTAAATCCATGGTGATGGCATTATCCAAACAGACGACCAGATAGCCACGCCCAAGGATAAACAGCGTTTTACCCGCGATGGTTTTTTCTTCAATTTTGATGGAAAGGTCTAAACCCAATTTCAAGCAAAGCTCATACAACAGGTCTTCGTCCGTGCGGTCTTTGACCAGATAATCAACCGCATTTTCAAGGTCGTTTTTAAATGTGTCAAAATTCGCATTCCATCGTTTGATGTTGGAGAGGTCGAGTTTGAAGACTTTAAAACCCAGATCGCCCTTATAATCAGGGTTTTCTTCTTTTATTTTCTTACCCGCTCGGCGAATGCGTTCTTTGGAGATATCGGCAATGTTTTTATATCCTGCTTTATAAGCCTCTGATTTTTTATCTGTTGCCTCAGGAAGTTGTATCGATATATGACGTAATTTTGTCTTATTGGAAATGTTACTTTCCATGGTTGCGTGCGCAGTAGAAGCAGAGCCAGCAAAGAAGTCTAAAACGACATCATTGTTTATACAGTTAGATATGTGAATTATGCGTTCTAAAAATCTAATTGGTTTTGGCCCATCAAAATATCCTTTGCCATCAAAAACTTTTTTCAACTCTTGTCGGCCTTCTTGATTATGCCCAACTTCTTTATATGGCCAGATGGTTATTGGAACCATGCCATCCTGAATTTCTGATAAAAACCTTTTCAAACGAGGTACATTATCCCCATCAGCACCAAACCAAATACGATTATCATGTTTTAATTCTTCAAACCGCTCTTTAGAAACACGCCAACAAGATCCGTGCGAAGGAGATACCTTTCGCCCACTTGGTGTTATTATAGGGTAATCATATTTTTCTGAATATGTCTTTACAGTTAAGTCACCAGATATCCATACTCCCCTAGGATCGTTATCAAAATTTTTGTAACGTGCATTTGCTTCTTCAGTGCGGTTTAATTTTTTAACTTGAAATTTCTGTGCATTTTTAGAATAAACAATTAAGTGATCGTGGCTATCTGAAAAGAACTTTGCATCATTTTTAGGCGAGAATGCTCTCTCCCATATGACATTCGCAATAAAATTTTCTTCTCCAAAAATTTCATCACATACCTTCCTAAGATTCGCTTGCTCATTATCATCAATAGAAATGAAGATAACGCCATCATCACGCAGCAAATTTCTTGCTAGTTTTAGGCGCGGATACATCATGTTGAGCCAATTAGTATGGTAGCGTCCAATAGAGCCAGAGTTTGTCCCTAGTTTTTTACCTTCACCATCTAATTGCCCTGTTATTTCAAGGTAATTTTTAACGCCATCTTTGAAATCATCTTTGTAAACAAAGTCATTCCCCGTGTTATAGGGCGGATCGATATAAATCATTTTTACTTGGCGGTGGTATGATTTTTGGAGGAGTTTGAGGACTTCCAAATTATCGCCTTCAATAAACAAATTTTCTGTGTTGTCCCAATCAACGCTTTCATCTTTACAGGGGCGCAGTGTGCCTGTGCTGGGCGTTTGTGCCAAACGACCCGCCTTACGCTTGCCGTGCCAGGTGAAATTATAATGGTCTTCATCCTCAACGACATAATTGCCCAGTAACTCTTTTAATTGATTGAGCTGAATCTTCCCTTCGGAAAACGCACTGGGAAACAGTTGCTTTAAGTGCTCAATATTCTGCCCCACAATATTCATACTTTTTCCGTCTAGCTTTTTCATGCTGCCTATCCTTTATGAATCGTACATGCCTTGTATTTTCGAGCATGTTAGTGGAAATGAATGCAAATCTCAATTTTAAAGAAGACTGACTACAAATGAATTGATTGTAGAGTAGGGGGATTACTTGTTTCTTTACGTCTTTCTTTTATGTTGCTCGGACTTTTATGACTGAGGTCACATAGATGATGTAGGTGTGTCTGTGAAGGGCGTCTTAAGGGGGGAGTGCATCAATTAATGATACTCAGCGATAACAGTGCCATTCACATCTCAAATGGTTCTAGTGATTTAAACTTACTCTATAGACAGCGTGGCCGAGATGAGAAACAGGTTACTCTTGTTGGTTTTTTAATGGTGCGTGCTTTAAAACATCAGAAGCTATCAAGCGTTTCTTTAGAAGGTTTTTTAAGTGTGTCGCTTCATCGTTGTTGAAACAGGATAAAAAATCTTGGTTTACATCTCGTACTATTTTGAACAGGTTTGGTGCGAGGCTTTTTCCTTTATCTGTTAAATAAATACATCGGTTTCTTTTCGATCTTTTGTCAGAGCGTCTTTTAACTAGTTTTTGCTCTTCAAGCCTATCTATTGTGCGCGTTGTGGCATAACCAGGCATACAAATTTTTTGTCCAATTCTCACTTGTGTTAAGCCGTCTTCTTCAAGCAAAGTCATAAGGATAGCGAATTGATTAAGATTTAAGCTCAATAGCTTAAGCTTTTTCGTCATTTCTTGGTCCATCTGCGCAGAAATTCTTTTTAGCATCCAGCCAACACTATCTTGGCGGATATTTTGCGTTTCCTTTGGAATTTGTGTCTCTTTTTTCATGAAATAAGTATTGTTTAAATAAAAAGAAAACGCAATCGTTGCATTTGCAACTATTTAAGTTTAGGCTTAAGTTGATTTAATTTCCATGGACGGTGTGGGCAGATAAATCAATCTGAACATAGAAAAGCGATTGTGAACAAGGAAGAGCTTTTAAAACAGAAAATGTAGCAATACTAAAAGACGGAGTCATTGTATGGTTAAAAAAAGTGGTATTGTTGGGATTTTTTCAGTTGTCGGCCTATTCGTCGTGCTGCATCTGGGGTTTGGTGATGTTGAAGCTGGTTTACGTGCACAAAGTGCGACATTAATTGGTGGTATTGCTTATATCCTTATGGCGACAGCGATCTTTCTTGCGACGCGTCCTCGCTTTTTAGAGGGAGCTTTTGGTGGACTAGATCGCATGTATAAGGTGCATAAAATGTGCGGTGTGTTTTCGGGGTTATTGGTGTTGTTCCATTTCTTCACTGTGCCGAAAGACATTCCTGCTGCTTTTAGCGATAGAGTCATTGAAGTGGGGCCTTCTGGTCCACTGGGAATGCTCGCGATGATTGCTCTAATAATCTCATTGGCCCTTACGCTTAATCGTAAAGTGGCCTATCACCGCTGGCGTATGCCTCATAAGGCAATGGGCATTGTTTTTATTATGATTACAGCCCATTTCATGACGGCACCAGAGATCTTCTTTCATCAGTTTGCTCCTTCAGGAATGCTGCTGGTGGGGGCTGGGATGATCGGTATTCTTTCCTATCTGTATAGCCTGTTTGGCATGAATAAACGTACAGCAAAGCGCTTTGTGGTTGAGGCGGTGAACCATCTGGAGCGTGCGACGGAAATCGTTCTAAAACCTGTATCTGAGCCTTTATCTTTCAGGCCTGGCCAATTCGCATTTATTGAATTGCAAGGAAAAGGATGGAATGAGCCGCATCCTTTTACTATTTCCAGTGTTCCAGGGGATGATCGTTTGCGTTTTACGGTCAAGGTGCTGGGTGACTGGACAAGAAAGATTCGAGAAGACCTAAAACCCGGAGGTGAAGCCATTGTGCGGGGTCCTTATGGGTGTTTTGACAGTGAAACCGCTGGAGATAAGCAAGTTTGGCTGGCGGGTGGCATTGGTGTAACGCCGTTTCTGTCTATGATACGTGCGATGGATGAAAATGATAGACGGGAAGTGACTTTGGTTTATGCCGTACGTGAAGAAAAGGAAGCCGTTTTCCTTGAGGAACTTCAGGAAAAAGCCAAGAGTCTCAAAAACCTTAAAATCGTTGTTCTTGAATCCAACAAGAAGGAATTTGTGCGCGTAGAGGTTATGAAAACCAAGCTGGAGCAGCCTTTAACCGCATATGATTTTTTCCTTTGTGGACCGCCCCCAATGATCCAAGGTCTTTTAAAAGACCTTGGTAAAGAAGGTGTCTCCCGCAAGAAAATTCATACTGAAGCTTTTGAATTTCGTTAAACGTAACTCTTAAAAAGGAAAAATTATGATCATACTTCTACAACTTACAACCATTATTTTAACGGCTTTCGTTGCGGGAATTGCTTTGGCAGCCTCAATTGTTGTTCATCCAATTTTGCTGCAAATTAACCGCAAGTCAGCAATTGAAATTTTCAAACCGTTCTTTGATAAAACTCATAAAATTGTTTTGGTTTTTTCTCTTCTTGCATCGCTTTGTGCATTGGGTGTTTCAGTGATGAGTGGTCATTGGGGGTGGTTTGGACTCTCAATGCTTATGCATCTTAACGGTCCCTATACGCTTAAATTCATGATGCCACTTAATCGCCGTCTTATGGAGCCGGACATCGACCCCTATAGTAATGAAACTGCTTCCGATCTCAAAAAATGGGGCAGTCTTCATGCTGTGCGCAGTGTGTTAAATATTGTAATTTTTGCTGCGTTGGTAGCCCTGTCCTTAGGAGCGATCTAACAGCTCAAAACAAAAACCGCCCTAAAGCAGTTTAGGGGTGGTTTTTTGTGCCGTATTTTTCTGTTTTCCTTTTGAGACTGTTCTATCCCTGTTTTGTTGTTAGCGTGTTGATTGTAATGCCTGCGCTTGAAAGATCCTTGTGCATGGGGCATTTCTTAGAAATATCTACCAATTTATCGATTTGTTCATCGTCCCATTCTCCTTGAAAAATCAGTTCTTTTTCTATCACTAGGTTTTTGTTTTCATCACGGTGATGTGATAGGGCGATATGAAAATCCCCAAGCTCTAGCTTCTTGTGAAAGGCATACATTTTGAATGTCATGGCAGTGCAGCTTCCCAATCCAGAGAGTAAAAATTCGTACGGGCTGGGGGCGCTGTCATCTCCGCCCATGGATTTAGGCTCATCTGCGGACAATCTGTGTTGAGAAGTCTCAATACGCAATGTAAACTTTCCCTTGCTGTCTGGGCTTACTAAAACGTGTCCTACTGGAACAGGGGTTGGGGAAGGGGGAAGGTCTGTATGGATAGGAGGATTTGTACTGTTCATGTTTCTTTCCTTTTGTAGAGAGGCGTTTAAAAACCTATCTCTATATAGATTGGATTGTAAAAGCTCTTTGTCAATAAGGATAGATAGGGATGGTTACCCCAAAGCTGTCGTGAGAAAGTATCGTTAGTTTGGAAGGGAGAAAAAGGCACTGTCTTTGGATAGATTGCTTTCTTAATTTGCAACTTGAGAAATGGAATTGGCCTCTTATATGCAACAGTTAAACAATTATAGCGTGTGCACTTATTTTCATTCTCGTAATAGCTTGTATCTTCGAAGTAAAAGAGAAGAACATAAATATTAATGAGTAAATAGAAAGAAGAAAATAATGAAACAAGAGAATAAAAACAGAATCTCTGAGATTAGAGGATGGCTAGGAATTATTGGTATTTCTATATTGTTGTGGAATGGTTTTTTTGGTGTTTCGCAAAAAGCAGCTAAACATTACGTTACTTCTGTTGCCAATCCTCAAATTGAACCAGAAGTGTCTCAAGAGGTAGAATTGTTTAAAGAGCGAATAGAAGCTCTTGAGATTAGGAATGAACGCGCTGATGCTCAGTTCATTATTAAGCAGCAGGGTAAAGTTAGAAATCAGGTTGAAAATGGCATAAATGATGTGAAAAAGTTAGATTTACAAGAGGCACTTCGCATTTGTGAGGCGGCTTCTTTTTCTCGGTCGATTTTAATATCTTTCGATGTTCCCCAAGCTTGCAGATACTTAAAAGAAAATGCTGAATAAAGTATTTGAATGAAGAAGGTTTTTCAAAATGGGCAAGAGATAAAGAATTGTAAGCATTCTCAGGGGGGTACAAGTGTTCAAAATATACCCAAAGAGATGTTTTGTTCATACAATGAAAGTATAGTATTGATGAGTGATAATAAAAGCAAACCGTCAAAGCTTCTGGGCAAGTCAAGAGAAGGTTTCCTGCTAATCCAGTATGATAAATTTAAGCACAAGAGACATGATCCCTTTGCTTAAAATGACCATGTAAAATCTCTGTGATAGACCATGCGAGGGAGCTAAGGTTCTCTATTTTTCTGTTGTCGTTATTTTCTTCTTTGTTCTGTTGTGTTATCTTCAGATTGGCGTTTGATCCACGCATCAGTTTCAGTTTTTTTAAAGCGCCATGCACTTCCTACTTTAAAGGCTGGAACCTTTCCCGTCTTCTCTGCAAGATTTAAGTAGCCAGAAAGCTCTTCATCAGTCATTGTTGATTGAACCTTATTCTTAATGTAGTTTATGTTGAAAATATGGAGAAATTGTCTAGCTAGCAACCTTATTTCTTGAATGAAGGCAATGGTAATTAAATTAATATGAAGGAAGATAAGGTTAGATTAATGGGAAGAAAAATGCATTTTATTGATTTATTTGCAGGATGTGGCGGGTTATCGCTCGGTCTATCAAAAGCTGGTTGGCATGGGCTGTTTGCCATTGAAAAATCTTCTGATGCTTTTCAGACTCTTAAGCATAATCTGATTGACAGAAATGTTGTTGAGTCTTTCACTTGGCCCGCATGGTTACCATGCCAAGCCATGACGACATCGGAATTGATACAGAGATATTCATCACAGCTGAAAAAATTGCGTGGCAAGGTTGATCTGATTGCAGGCGGTCCACCATGTCAAGGTTTCTCATTCGCAGGGCGCAGGAATCCGAATGATCCTCGGAACAGGCTTACCGAAGAATATATTCAGATCGTTGAGCTTGTACAGCCACGCTTCTTACTACTGGAGAACGTCAAAGGTTTTAAGGTAGCTTTCAAGCAAAATGGTATCGATAAGGAAAAAGTTTACGCCGAGATTGTCAAAGAAAAGTTGGAGAAATTGGGATATATTGTTTTCCATCAGATGTGCAATGCGTCAATGTTTGGTGTTCCTCAGCCGCGCGCTAGATTTATAATGATCGCCCATAAAAAGAGTGAACGTATTAAAAACCACCCTTTTGAGACGTTAAAAGAATTCCTTCCTGAGTATCGGCATTCAAAAGGGATTCATAAAATCAATGACACTACAGTTAAGGCAGCAATATCCGACCTTGAGGTTAATGGGACTGTTGTTATTCCCTCAACTGATACGAAGGATTTCGAGCAAATTCAATACAGAAAAAGAAGGCTTAGCGCATACCAAAAACTTATGCGCGAAGATTGTAATAACAATCACATCCCCAATAGTCTAAGGCTCGCTCGACATAAGGATGAAACACTTCGTAAATTTAATTTGATATTGGAAAAATATCCGAAGGGTAAAAGTCTAACTAAAGTAGAACTCTTATCTCTTGGAACTAAAAAACAATGTTTTACACCACTACATCCAGATATGACATCACGCACTATTACTACCTTGCCAGATGATTTGCTGCATTACAGTGAACCCAGAATACTTACAGTGAGGGAAAATGCTAGAATACAATCCTTCCCAGATTGGTTTGATTTTCTTGGAAAATATACAACAGGTGGCGCCCGTCGTAAAGAAGAGTGTCCTCGCTATAGTCAGGTTGGCAATGCTGTCCCACCGTTAATGGCTGAAGGATTAGGCCTCGTGATAAAAAGAGTCGGAGGAACTAATGGGAATTAGAAAAGTAAATTTCAAAGCTAACGCGGCTGTTAAAGATATTGTGGGTCGTGGACTTATTTACGATGACAATATTGCAATTATAGAACTGGTGAAGAATGCAAAAGATGCAGGCTCAGGAAATGCTATTATTAAATTTCAGGATGAGATTAAAGGGGAGGAAAACTCTTCCATAGTACTCATGGATAATGGGAAGGGCATGACCTTTGATGAGGTTGTAAATAAATGGCTTAATATTGCCTATTCTGAGAAAAAAGGGGGCATGTTAAATGAGAATAGTCCATACGCAGGTAACAAAGGTGTGGGACGGTTTAGCTGTGATCGGCTGGGCAGCAAACTTATTTTATATACCAAATCTGATGATGGTGATTATTTAAAGCTTCCAATAAATTGGCAAGATTTTGAGAATAAAAATCAAGAGGATGAAATTTCTACCATTACTTTGGAGTGTGAGAGCCTTGATAAAAAAACTTTTTTGGAAGAAATAGAGGAGAAAAAATTTGCGCACGGAACAGTTTTAAAAATTCAAAATTTGCGAAGTTCATGGAGTGATAAAAAGCTTAAAAAATTAATTGCTGAGCTTGAGAAGTTTTCTCCTTCTCTTGATCAAGGTTTTGAAGTTTATCTTTATAGCTCAAAAAAGCGAGAAGATGAGAATTTAGAAGATAAGCTTAATAAAAAGATTGATAACAATATATTAGAAAAGCTTGCCTTTAAAACTACTTTTATTAAATCTTCAATTGATAATGAAGGCAAAGAGATATGTACATCTTTATATTATCAAGGGGATGAGCTTTATACGTATAAGGCTAAAAATCCGTATGAGCACATCAAAGATTTATCAATAGAAATTCATTATTTAGACACTTTGGCAAAATCATATTTTACTAAGAATATGGGTATTAATTCGAATGATTACGGCTCCATTTTTCTGTTTTATAACGGCTTTCGTATTTCGCCATATGGGAATGATAAAAACGATTGGCTTGGGTTGGATCAGAGAAAATCTCAAGGTACAGCTAGGAATTTGGGGACAAGAGAAGTTTTTGGACGCGTAGATATTAGCGATAGCGATAGTACTTTCTCAGTCATTACCAGTCGTGAGGGATTGGCCCATAACGAGGCTTATTTTGATCTAGTAGCATTTGATCCAGATGAAAAAACAACTTTAATTAATGATAAGGAAAGCTATGGCTATGTAACAACGATTATTAGGCAACTAGAAAATTTTGTTGTTAGTGGCCTAGAGTGGAATCGCCTAATCGATCGTTTGGCTCCAAAGGATAGTAAGCGGGTTGTTCAGCCTGCAGATATTGAAAAAGATCCTGATCGTTATCAACTAAAAACGATTTCATCTGATAAAGTTAAAGAAGCTTGTGATAGAGTCTTGAAATCAGACTTGGATATCATCGATTTTAAAATAAATGACAATTTAATATTAGAAATTCAAAAAATTGCAGACAATAAATATAATCAATATGTAGAAGATTTTGTTGAAAAAACAAAGAGTAAAACCCTTAAAGAACTCTCGTCTAGCGAAAAAGGAGCCATCAAAAAGATTGTCACAGAAGAGCAGGCTAAAGCTGAAGCTGCGAAAGAAGAAAGGGATTATGCTGAACAACAGAGAGATAAGGCTGAAAAGCAAGCTGAAACTCAAAAGGGAAGAGCAAACTTCTTTGAAGGCTTGGTGTCGGCAGAAGCAACTTTAGATGCTTTGATTACGCATGTTATGAAGCAAATATCGGGTGGTATTGAAAAGGACGTGAAATCAATTTTGTCCGATTATTACAAAAAACCAGATAGTATAACAAAAGAAGAGCTGGTCGAAGTTCTTGAAGACGTTGTTATTGATATTATTACCATAAAAGAATCTGCCACGATGGCGACTAAAGCTAACTTTAATATGAAGGTTTCTGATATCAAAGAGGATCTTTACGCGTTTTTAGAAGATTATATAAGGGAAATTGTATCAAAAGATAAAAAGTGGGGAGTTAGATTACACTTCTCAAATCCAAAAAGTTTCCAGTCTATTCGTCGGTTTAAACCAGCAGATATCTGTGTTTTGCTTGTTAATCTTATAGATAATGCACGCAAGGCAAATGCAAATAATTTTTGGGTAACCATTCATAACAATAAAATAGTTATTGAAGACGATGGTGATGGGTTTGACTTTAATAACTATTCCGAAGATGACTTTTTTAGAAAAGGTGTCTCAACAACATCTGGTGGTTCCGGTCTTGGTATGTATCACTGCCAAGAAATAGCAAAAGGATTTAAGGCTGATATAGAGATAGATAACAGAGCGAATAAGGGTGGAGCTCTAATAACATTGGTGCTCAAATAATGAAAACGCATTACAAGATATTATGGGTCGATGATGATCACCACCATGTGCGAGGAGATAAGAGGGCCTTAAAGAGTTTTTTGGGTGACCATGGAATAGAGTTAATAATTGATGCAATAGAAGTTACCCAAGATGAGACACCAACAGAGCAGCAGTCTTTTAAAGATGCAGTATCAGATTTAGATTTAGATATGGTATTTATTGATTTTAACATGCCTGAAAAAGGCAATAAAATCATACATCACATCCGTAAAGACTTGCAGCATTATCACCTTCCAATATTATTTTATACAAGCAATACAAATGCTCAGGAATCTTTGCAAGAAAGTATATTGGCTGTTAATCAATCTGAGGCTAAAGCTGATAGAGTAGCAGATGGAATTTACTTTTGTGATCGTGAGCATATCAGAGATAAGGCCGTGTTAATTTTGACTTCTCTTTTAAAAAAAGAGTCCCGTCTTCAGCAAACTAGAGGTTTGTTAATGGACCGTGTGAGTGAAATTGACGCCAATATTACTGAATGTATAAAAAAATTATGGGGCGAAGTCCCAGAAGATAAACAAAATAAAGTTTTAGAAACATTGGCTGAACGCTTAAATCAAGCAGTTTCTTCAAACTCAGAATTATCTGATCAGCTTAAAAAATTAGCCTATAGCGAGGTAGCACAGTTTATTGAGGATAATAAAAAAGGCATAGGAACATTTGCGAAGGCAAAGGTTCTAAGAGAGGTGCTTAGACGTATTGATAATTATAAAGAAAATGGAAATAATTTATCTGATTTTTGTAATGATAAAGATGGTATGGCATGCCTGAATAGTTTGCGAAACATATACGCCCACGATACAGAAGTTACTCTAAATTCATCGCACAATGATAAGCGTTGTAAATTTATCAGAGAGGAATCTAGAAGACATTTGGGCAACCTTATTAGCCTGCTTAGTAAGGATCAATAATGAAAACACCTGCTGTTAAAGAATATGGTAGATCGTCATTGATAGAAGCTAACTGGAATATTCATCTTTCTAGCAGTAAAAAAATAGCTGCAATCATTACGTATTTTGGAACATTAGAATACTATGTTGAGCGTGCGGTATGGAGGTTAAAGAACATAAATCCTAAAGGCATCCGCCCAGAAACAGATGGAAAAGCAATCTCTCAGCTTATATCCAATATGGAAGAATGTTCTCTTTCCTTGAGTGATCAAGCTGAAAAAGATTTTATTAAATTATGGTGTTGTGCGACACGCTCTGGATTTGTTATCAGAAACAATATTGCCCATGGGGTCGCAGGTAAATTTGGGGAGACACTAGTGTATATGCGTAACCCACGTTGGCATGGAGAAGAGAGAAAGAGGCAGTTTGGTGATTTTTGGGCAGAAGAGAATACTTTAGATATGGTTTGCGAGTCTTTAGCTGTATTGTTGAGGATAATCGTAAAAATAGAGGCAGGAGAGGATGAATTATCAGATATCGCGTCACCGGCTGCTTTAAAAGCTTTACGAGAAGCCTGGTCAATCTTGGAGGAATTCAGTAGCCAAGACTACAATCCATCGTTTGAAAAATATTAGAACATCCTCTTAGTATTTTCCATTTTTATCTCTTTTTTCTGTGTTGCGTATTATAAATCTTTGCTCAGAATCCTTGTTCAGTTTTGCGCTAGATTTAGATGTCTATGGTGTTTGAGGGTGGGGACACCTGAACGTTAACAGGCTGTTATTTCTGTATACAGAGGAGCGGAATTGGCATAAAATTGTTTTTTCAAAGAAGGGAAGAGATGATGACGCAACAGATAGAAATAATCGCCCATAGTGATAATGTTGAGGCCTTGCTGGCGCCGTACAAAGACCAGATTGGGAACGACTATGAAGCGTATCGCGGGCATGTCTATCAGACTCTAACCTATGCAATGCATTTTCTGGAGGGAGATCAGAGCGTTCAGCCTCTTATAGAAACTATTCTTGTGTATCACGATATCGGTTTATGGACAAACAACCAGCTTTCGTATTTGGAACCATCTGAAGAACTTGCCCTTAAAGATAATGACAAACTTGGTTTAGGGCTGGACCCTGAAGCTTTAAAGGGCGGTATACATTGGCATCATAAAGTCTTTCCATATCGTGGG
The DNA here is from genome assembly GCA_030265315.1 of Mopalia swanii. NCBI lineage: Eukaryota > Metazoa > Mollusca > Polyplacophora > Chitonida > Mopaliidae > Mopalia > Mopalia swanii. Next base: position 44,445 of record JARDVA010332818.1, on the reverse strand, counting down.
GCCCATGAAAGGGTTATTAATGCAGTAAGAAAAGCCGACTGGATTGCTGCAACTCAGGGCAAATTAAGAAAAGGATTGGATAAAGCTCAGGTAAAGGCGGTGATGGATGCCATCCCTGATCATGGTTTTGGCGATGTGTTGCAACGCTTGGCTCAAGATATTGGGGGGTCTAAAGTAAAAGGCAACTTACAGGTTTTGAGGACTGTTTTTAAAATTTAGTCCTCATCTGGTGGCTTTATTTTAGGTTGCCTTTGGTGAGGCTTATAACTCTTCGCTCAGAACAGTCTCTATTGCTGTGATGACTTGGGTGCATTTTTGTTCATCCAAGGCATCTGGGTGGGGGGAAGCGAACTGCCCAATATCATTATCAAAGTACTGTCCTGTCGCGTTCTTAAATTCCTCAGACAGGGCCGCACGTACCAATATATCTGCACCGATGCTCAGATCCGCGCCGTCCACACCATAAGCCTCTTTGACCATCTTACTGCCAAGGAAAGATTTTGGATTAACGGCAATAATCGCTGGCCCTTTTGCCTTTAGAACGACAGCCATTTGGCGGGACCACATGGTCAGGGCCAGTTTACTTTGTGCATAGGCCGATCCGTCAGACAAGGCCACGGGTTCTGTTAGTGCCTTCAGGTTGACGGGGGCTTGCGCCGCAGAGGAGAGGTTAATAATCCGCCCTGATGACTCAAGTAATGGTAAAAGCTCTTTCGTTAAAAGATAGGGGGCGATTGTATTGACCATAAAACGGAGATCAATTCCTGTGCCGGTCATAGGACCAGAGGAAATATAAACGCCTGCATTGTTAATCAGAACATCCAGCTTAGAATGGTTTTTTAGAACAGTCTTTGCAAAAGTCCTCACATCGTTAAGCTGGGCAAGATCCGCGACATAGGTTTCGAGAGGAGCTGCTCCAGATATGCTCAGAAGCTCTGTTTTAACCTTTTCTAACTTTGAAGGATTACGGCCATGTATTAAGACAGTATGCCCCATAGAAACAAGGTTCTTTGCCGTTTCGTAACCAATGCCGTCTGTTGCGCCCGTGATTAAAATTGTCTTTTTCATCTGTGTGTTCCTTATCTGTCTGTTGTGTTTTCTGTGTTAAATTCTGGAAGAAGGTTTTCGGCCAAGCGTTCTAGGGTTTCTTCGATATTAAGCTGGTTAAAGCGCAGATTTAAGGCAATATGGTTGACGCCAATTTTTTGCCGTGACTTCAAATAAGCACGCAAAGGATTAACACCTAAGCGCAACCCCAAGTGAATGGGCTGGGGGGAAGCATTTGGATCTTCGCTAAGATCAATATACAGCGGTTCCATCACAGGCTTTTCAGATCGGCCTTCTTCTTTAAGACGCGTGCGAAACTCAGCAATAATTTTCTGTTGCAAAGGGGCATTGCGAGGATAAAGCATCCAGCCATCACCATTTTGGGCGATCCATTCAGGAGATTGCTGACTGCTTCCTGTAACCAGAAGCGGCAGGTCTGTCCCTGTTGGTTTTGGCAGCATATCGATATGGCCAGGAAGGCTCCCATACGTATTTTCAAAGGAGGGTGTGCTTTTGGCCATTTCTTTAATGTAGTCAAAGCTTTCGCGAAAGCGCTCTCCTCGATTTTCAAAGGGAAAATTTAAAGCAGGATATTCTTCTGCTCTGTCGCCTGAGGCAATCCCTAAAATGAGTCTGCCTTGGGATAGAACATCCGCACTTGCTGCTGCTTTATAGACATGGGCAGGATGGCGCAGGGGCAGAATGATACTTGCAACGCCCAAAGCGATTGTCTTTGTCTGTCCTGCCAAGACACCCAAATAAACGAAAGGGTCATACAGATGTCCGGCGTCTCCAAAGGAGGGGACGTTAAAAGGCACATCACGCAGCCAGACCGCTGAAAAACCAAGCTTTTCAGCCAACTGAATACGCTCTATCTGCTGTTCCATCGTTGGAACAGGTCCTTGCGCATACTGTTCAATGGGGACGACCAGCCCAAGGCTTAATCGATTTGTATGGAATACAGAATCATATCCCTTATTTATCGATTTAAACCCTGAACGTTCGTTGGTGCTTTGCATCGGACTTACGCCAAATCGTCTTTAGCTTCGATTAGGTAATGGTTGCTCACAGACCCTGCTGTGCGTGCTTTAAGATGAGGCACATATTCTGGATCCTGCATAAAATCAATGGCAGCTTGTTTGGAGGGCCATTCAATAATGATCCGCAATCCAGCGCCTTCCCCTTGTCCTTCAAGGCGTTCATGATTTGCTGTGCGGGCAAGGTATTTACCGCCATATTGAGCCACAAGCTTATTTGCAGGTTCAATGTAATCAGGAATCCAGTCTTGTGTTGTTGGGGTGACGTCTAGTACAGAATAGTAAGTCATGTTTCTTTTCCTTCATGTATTTTATTTTATGTGTTTTATTTTGGATTTGAGTTTTTGAGATATCTTAAAAGCCTTCAAGGACATTTTTACCGATTACATTTCCCTTTTCTTGCTGTGCGTGGGCATTTTTAAGTGTTTCAACGCTCAGCTTACCTAAGGTATTTGTGACTGTTGATGTAAGGGTTCCCTCGTCAATCAAGCTTGAAACACGATTAAGCAGTGCTTGCTGTTGATCCATATCATCTGTTTGATACATGGAGCGTGCAAACATGAATTCAAAGCTGAAGCTTAAAGCTTTTAATTTTATGGCATTAATGTCTAGGGATTTTGGATCATCGATGACTGCAATATGTCCACGTGGTTTAATGAGTTCGATAATGTTAGGGAAGTGCGCTTCTGTGCCATTAAGGGAGGCAACATAGCGTGGCTGTATGCCCAGTTCTTTTACTTGATCAGCAAGGGAATTACGGTGGTTAATTACATGGTCTGCGCCCATTTTTGTGACCCATTCAACCGTTTCAGGGCGTGAGGCCGTTGCGATAACGGTTAACTTTGTCAGTTTCTTTGCCAGTTGAATAAGAATGGAGCCAACACCCCCCGCACCGCCAATAATCAGAATACTTTCTCCTTCGCCGCCCCCTTCTTTAAGACCAAGGGAGTCGAATAAAAGCTCCCAAGCCGTGATGGAGGTCAGTGGAAATCCTGCGGCCTGTGCAAAATTGAGTGATGTTGGCTTTTTCCCAACAATACGCTCGTCAACAGCATGTAATTGTGAATTTGTGCCAGGACGTGTCAAATCTCCTGCATAAAAGACTTCATCTCCGACTTGAAAATGTTGAACGTCTTTGCCGACTTCTTTAACAACGCCAGCCCCATCATAGCCGATGACTTTTGGCCCATTTTCTGCCGGAAAAGCAGCACGGACCTTCACATCAACAGGGTTAACAGAAATGCCTTTGACTTCCACTAAAAGATCTCTGTTGCCTAATGTTGGGGTTTTTGCTTCAAACTCAATCAATGAATCAGCTGCGGTGATGGGACCGTTTTGAGAATATCCTATTGCTTTCATTTTCATATCTTCCGTTTAAAATTAGTTTTAAAATTATTGAGGGAATTGTTTCTTCTTTTGCTTTCTTTATCTCTTCTTTATCTTTTTGTGATTTTTAATATAATACTCTTGAAATAAATGATAATACACTTAATAACGAAATTATAATTCGGAAATATTTGATAATATGGATACTCTATCCCTAAAACTGTTTCTAAGAATTGCAGACTGCCGTTCTGTTTCTGCGGCAGCACGCGATTTGCATCTTTCTGCTGCAAGTGCAAGCGCGCGTCTTTCAAAACTTGAAGAACAAGTTGGTTTTCAGCTGTTTAACAGAACAACAAGGGCGGTTTCTTTAACAACAGATGGAACGGCTTTTCTTCCTTATGTTCAGCAAACGCTTCAAACGCTTGAAGCTGGTTTAAGTACGATGAGCGGGAAGGGGCCTCAAGCAAAAGGGTTGTTACGGATTGCAATGCCGGGGTCTTTTGGGCGCATGTATATTTTGGAGGCCTTGGCAGAGTTCCAATCACGCCATCCATTGGTTTCCCTTGATTTGAGGTTGTCTGATGAAATTCACGATGTTGTTGAAGGGGGTTATGATCTGATTATTCGTAATGCGAACTTAACAGACAGCAGCCTTATTGCGCGAAAACTAACGTCAGATCGCCGTATTCTGGTCGGGGCGCCTTCTTATTTAGAAGAATTTGGAACCCCTGCTGTTCCTGAGGATCTTTTAAAACATAAATGCATCAATTTAAGAGATAAAGATATGTGGAAGTTTGAGGATGGGCAAATGATTACGGTGCCACAGTCGATCTCTGTGAATGATGGAGAAGCCATGCGTATTATGATTGAAAACGGTATGGGGATTGGAATTAAATCTATTTGGAACGCAAGTAAAAGCTTAAAATCTGGTAAATTAGTAGAGGTGCTGGAAGATTTCCCCTTGGCGTTAGATGCATCGATATGGGTTCTTTATCCAGCAGGGCGGGTGGTCGCTCCTAAAATACGGGTGATGGTTGATTTTTTAGTTGATTACTTTTCTCCGACCCCTCCTTGGGAAAGGGAGGCGGAGAAATAGTTCTGTCTCTAAAAAGAGAAATTTAAATGCCTATTGTTTTCACTTTATTGGCGACTGGAATCTAAAAAGCTGGCCTGAATTCTCTTTTAACAGAGTTTTCAAGCCAGCTTTGAAAGAAGCGAGTGTTAAGAGGTTTTACTTATGAGTTTCAGTAAACCCAAATTTACCATTAGAGTTTTTCCATTCAGCGCGTGCTGGAATGATTTCCTCAGTGTCCCAATGTTCAACAACTAAGCCGTTTTCAATGCGGAACAAATCATAAAATGCGGCATTTTTTCCTGAGGACAACCCTTCAGAAACAGCCAGTACAAAATTACCTTCGCCTAGAATAATGTGGGTTTTTGCATAGAGCAGAGGTGTTCCAGCTGCTGCCATTTCTGCGAATGCTTTGTCCAAAGCCGCCAGACCATCTGCGACATAAGGGTTGTGTTGGTCATAGGTCTCAGCAGAAATATATTTTGTTACTGTGTCGGTTTTACCAGCAATAAAGACCTCATCCATGAGTGCCTTAATCAAAGCTTTGTTTTCCGCTGTTTTGTCCAAATCAGTCACTTCTGTCGGCCCATCAGTCTGGGTTCTGCCTGAGGCTGTTTCTTTGACAACATCTTGCAAGTTATCCCAGTGCTCAACGATCGAATCGTTTTCAAAACGGAAGATATCAAAGCCGGCTCTGGATCCAGAGAAATCATATTCAACATGCATGAAAACATAATCGCCATCTTGAAAAGTACGTTTGATATTTACTTTTATGCCTTCTGCAGGTAAAGCAAGAATCTTTTTAAAGCCCTCTAACCCATCTTCAACACGCAGATTATGTTGGATGTATTTATTTGGATTAATGTAAGAGACAGGCTTTCTATCCCCTGTTTCAAAGCCAGTAAGAAGCGCCTGAGCTTTTTCTTTTATGCTTAAGTCCGTGTTTTCAGCATTAACAACGCTAGTGCCGACGACTGCAAAGGCAACGGCCAGTGCTGATATAAGAGTACGATTTAAGGTTTTTTTCACTTTGTTTCTCCTGAAATATTAAAAGTGTGTAGATATTGAATTTTTGATATCTGCAGTCTATATATTCCTTTTAGTATATAATGTAAAGTAGGTACCTTTAGGTAACTAATGAAGGCTCTAAAGAATTAGGAATTGAAGAATGCAGAACAAGAATTTACCCGCATGTCCCATAGAAACAACGCTTCTTGTTGTTGGTAATCGCTGGAGTGGTCTTATTATACGTGAACTTTTAACAGGAACAAAGCGTTTTGGGGAGCTTAAAAAATCATTGGAGGGTATTTCACAAAAAGTACTGACTCAAAATTTGCGCGCATTGGAAGAAAGAAGAATCTTAACAAGAAAAGTTTTTGCAGAGGTTCCCCCTCGTGTTGAATATTCCTTAACAGAAATGGGAGGAAGTTTAGAGCCTATTTATGATTCTCTAAAGATGTGGGGGCTAGGGTATCAAAGCTTCCATGACGAGCCTTAGAGCTGGAGCTATTATTGAATTCAAACTGTTCTAAGGGGGAAAGGTATACACGCTTACAAAAAAGATCTTATTCTTTTTCCTTTGTCATTTCTTTGTAATGTTCGTATGTTTCATATTGAGTACAGACCATTTTATAGAAAGAAGAGGGGGATTCAATGTTTACGTACAAACAAAAGTTGTCTACAGTTTCAATGTTATCCGCAGGAATTTTCTGTTTAGGGGCTCAGGCAGAGGTGATCTCAAAAGAAGAGGTTAGTTGGTACCAAAATGCTCAAAAAGAAATTGAGAGTCGGCTTAAAATAGATCCCATCAAAGGGCAGGCCAAGAATGTTATTCTATTTATTGCAGATGGAAATGGGGTTGTTTCAAACACGGCAGTTCGCTTGTATGCCGGGCAGAAGAAAAGTCAGGATGGTGAAGGCTATCAATTGAGTTATGAGGCTTATCCTGTCACGGGCTTGATCAAGACATATAATACGAATGCCCAAACACCTGATTCAGCAGGAACAGCAACGGCTTTGATGAGTGGTGTTAAAACCCGCAGTGGTGTTCTGGGTGTTGGTGAAGGCCTTAAGCGGGGTAAATGTGAAGATGTTGCACACAACAGGATTGCAAGTTTGGCTGAGGTTTTTGAAGAACAAGGGAAAAGCACAGGTATTGTTTCAACCGCTCGTTTGACTCATGCAACGCCAGCTTCTGTTTATGCGCATTCCGCAGATCGTAACTATGAGGGATTTTTGCCCAAAGACTGTACAGGGCAAAAAGACATCGCGCTTCAACTGCTTGAGTGGCCTGCTGGAGATGGGCTTGAAATCGCATTGGGTGGCGGCCGCGCAAACTTTCTTCCTGCTCAGATGAAAGGCCCAGAAGGTAAAAAAGGCAAGCGTAAAGACGGCCGTAATCTGATTGAAGAATGGCAAGCAAAAGGGGCGCAGTATAAGTATGTTTGGGATCAAGCAGGATTTGATGCGCTTCAAACGGACTCTGATGATAAAATTTTGGGCCTGTTTAATGGATCTCATATGGAATATGAACTTGATCGCGCTCAAGATAAGGGGGGCGAACCAAGCCTTGCCCAAATGACAAAAACAGCCATTGAACGTCTTAATAATAATGAAAAAGGCTATTTCCTGATGATTGAAGCAGGGCGCGTTGATCATGCCCATCATGCGGGTAATGCTGCCCGCGCACTTGAAGACGGTGTGTCTTTTGAAGAGGCTGTTAAAATCGCAGATGAAATGACAAAAGATGAGGATACACTGATCATTGTCACCGCAGACCATAGTCATGCGATTGCCTTTTCAGGGTATTCAATGAAAGGAAATAATATTTTAGGGCTGGCCAGAACAGCAGACGGACCTAAATTGGCCTTGGACGGAAAACCCTATACAACCATTGGCTATTTGAATGGTCAGGGCGCGCTTTTAAAGGAGGGGGCAAAAGGGCACCACAAAGAAGGACACAAAGAAGAAGATTCAACATCTCACAGCCATAACTCTCCAGAACGTCAAGATCTCACTCATGTTGATGTGACGGATAAAGATTATGTTCAACAGTCTCTTATTCCCTTGGGATCTGAAACACATGGGGCGGATGATGTGGCTGTTTATGCTAAGGGACCTTGGGCACATTTGTTAAGTGGGGTTTCTGAGCAAAATATGATTTATCATGTGATGGATTATGCAGCGTCTCAAGACAGAAAATAAGTTTTTCTTAAAATACTCTTGGAAGGGGTCCTTTGATGAAAAGGGCTCCTTTTATTTTGGATACTGTGCTTATGAGAGACTTTAAAAGGAGAGATTTCAAGATGGGAGGTGCTAAATTTAGACAGGTACTTTTCCTCTTTATTCTTTTTTTGAAACCTCTTAAGGTGAGGAAGTGGCCTCTTTTTTCCTCTATTTTAACAGGCGGTAAAGATCTATGACTCAAACAACAGATTTAAAAAAGCTTGATCAAGCAGCAAAAAATATTCTTATTCAAAATGATCGCGGCGGATATACCGTTCCGACCCCAGGATTGTATCCCTATCAATGGAATTGGGACTCTGCCTTTGTCGCACTTGGCTTTGTAACCTTTGATCTTGACAGAGGTTGGCAGGAAATAGAGACCCTTTTTGAAGGGCAGTGGGAAGATGGTTTGTTGCCCCAGATTATTTTTCGTGTGGATGAACCGACTTATTTTCCAGGGCCTTCTGTTTGGCAAACAGGCAAGACCCCTGCAACCTCAGGCATTAGCCAGCCCCCTGTTGCCGCAACGATTATTCGCACTTTGTATGAGCGTAGTGGGGATCGCACACGCCTTGAAGCCCTGTATCCTAAGGTACGTGCGTGGCATGATTGGTTTGATCGGTACAGAGACCCTGAAAGAAAAGGTCTTGTTCTAACCACCCATCCTTGGGAGACTGGGCGTGATAATTCGCCTGAATGGGATATGCCTGCTGCGAATGTGGATACGTCACGTGTTGAACCCTATGTTCGTAAGGATTTGGGGCATGTTGACAGCGATATGCGCCCTAAGCAGGAAGATTATGATCGCTATGTTGCGCTGGTTCAATTTGGTCGAGAGACGGGCTGGGATCATCAAAAAATTGCAGAAGAAGGGCCTTTTCAGGTTTGGGATGTGGGGATGAGTTTTATGCTTATCCGCGCCAATCGCGATCTTTTGGCTTTAGCTGAGGTTTTGGGGGAAACTGAAGATGCTGCCGTGTTGAAAGAGCGTCTTGCGCGCGCAGAAAAAGGGATTGAAGCCCTTTGGAATGAGGATGTTGGTGCATACTGTTCCCAAGATCGTAAGACAGGGCGATCTTCTGGCCTTTGTACAAGTACTTCTTTCTTGGCTTTTTATGCCAATATTGGTGGGAAGGAACGCCGAGCGAAATTGATTGCAACCTTTGATCGCATAGCTGCTGAGGTTGAGGTGATGGTTCCAAGTACCGACCCCAAAAGTGAGGCTTTTGATTCTAAACGTTATTGGCGTGGACCTGTTTGGGCTGTTGTCAATTATATGATTTCAGAGGGACTGGAAGAACAAGGTTTTAAAGATCAAAGCAAGCGTGTTCGTGAAGATACGATGCGTGCTATTACACAGAGTGGTTTTTACGAGGCTTTTGACCCTGTTTCGACAGAGGGTACAGGGGGATCTGATTTTTCTTGGACAGCAGCTATTTGGTTGTACTGGTCTCAACAAAAACAGGGAGCAGGGTTTCTTTCTTAAAGGAGTACTTTGGCGTAAAAGTATAAGGGATCAGATTTTACAAAAGAAAAAGCCCTCAAGGATATCCTTGAGGGCTTTTTCTTTTGAGGTTTAAGAGAAGAAAACCTATCCAAAGATGTTTTCCAAATGGCTTTCAAAACGCTTAAAATCATTCTCAATTTGAGGGTTTTTCATCACATCGTAAGCGGCAAAGGTTGGCAGGGCTTCCATATCGAAGAAACGGAAATTCATATGTACGGGGAAGAATAAATCATCTACAGACTTGCCTTGGAATAGGTACTGCTCCGCAGAGTTAAAAGCTTCTTTAGGAGCATTGAACGTTAAAGACAGAAAATATTTTTTGCCCGTTAAAGTTCCTCCTGACCCATAGTGAAGGGTGACGTCTTGACGAGAGCGTCCGTCGCCATGAGATAAAATTCCCCCCATACCTACGGAATAGACTTCATCCATGTATTTTTTGGCTGTCCAGGCAACACCCATCCAATTTACAGGGGTTTGGAGGATAACCAGATCCGCCCATTGATGATTTTCAAGTTCTTTTTGGACGTCGTAGCCTTCTTCAATTGTTGTGACTCGAACGTTGAGATCTTTTTGTTTAAGAAAAGTGACAGCTTGATCAACAAAGGCTTTGTTTAAGGTTCCTTTTGAACTGGGGTAAGCATGGTGTGCATTAATGATGAAAATATTTTTCATGTGGTGTTATCCCTTTGTTTCTTAAAAGTAACAGAGTGTCATCTTTATTTGGTTTATCTAAGCAGAGTAAAGGGTTCAGGCGTTTCAGTCAAATGAAGGAAGCAAAATCGTGGAAAGTCCAGATAAATTAATGGGGTCACGACATTTAAGGTGACCCCATTAACTCTTTCTTTATCGCACTTCGAATAAGAAATCCGAAGCTTTATCCTTTTTTCAATTCTGAAGCACAGGTACCAAACTCACTTCTATTACGGTGGAAACTTTCCACATTGATGAGCCATCTTTCAAAGTTCAACTTTACAGCAATGTCAACCAAACGCTTTAAGTTATCTGGCTTTGCGACGTCAAGACAGTCAGCCAATTTTCCGCTTGAAGTGTTATCGTGATTAGGTTCAGCCAGAAAAACGGTACCATATATAGAGACGCCATTTTCATGGGCTTGTCGTATCCAATCAGGATCGGGAGCCAAGACATTTCCTTCAGTAACAGAACCACCCCAAAAATAGAAACGTCTAATATATTGCCAATAGTTAAACTGGATTCTGTTGTCGTCTAAGATTTTCTCTGGAACTTTAAGAAGTGTTGGGCGAGGACGTATAATTGTGTAATACGTCGCTGGGTTCTGGGCATGCTTTCGGTCACCTCTGGTCCAGGAAAATTGTCCTCTTCCTTTTTTGAGTGAATTTTACCTATTTGGTAAGATCTTTCGTATATCGGTTGAAGGTTAGATTTAATGGCTTGTGGTGATTGTTTTAAGGAAGCAGAAGAAAAAGCTTTCCAAGAGAAAAAGGCACAGAGAAAAAGGCATAGAGAAAATATTCCTCTATGCCTTCACATTTGGGTTGTTTCTTAAGTAAGACTTAGTTTAAGAACGGAAAAGTTTGCTGAAGAGAGATTTAAGTTTTCCTTCTTTAGAATCAGCGTTTGAAGCACTACAAACAGTCATTCCCTTTACCACAGCGGGGCGCTTGTGCAAAGACTCAACCCATCGTGTAATGTTTGTGTAAGAGTCAAAACCCAACATTTCTTTGGCTTTAGGACGGCTCATTACGCCAGAAACCCAAGGGAAAATTGCGAAATCTGCAATGGTAAGATCATCCCCAATAATATACTTTTTATCGGTGAGCTGTTTTTCCAAAACACTCAGAAGACGCTTTGCTTCTTTGGTATAGCGCTCAATCGGATAAGAAAGATCTCTTTCATCTGTGACATAGATCGTAAAATGTCCCAGTTGACCAAGCATAGGACCAAGCCCAGCCATTTGCCAGAAAAGCCATTGTAGCGTTTGACTTTTTTTCGCGGGATCTTCAGGGAGGAACTGTCCTGATTTTTCGGCTAAATAAACAAGGATTGCGCCTGATTCCATGATGGGGAGGGGCTTGCCGTTATCCCCTGTGGGATCAACAAGAACAGGAATTTTAGAATTAAGAGTAAGGGCAGAAAAGGCTTCAGAAAATTGCTCTCCTTTTGAGATGTCAATCCGATGTGCATCATAAGCCAGCCCCATTTCTTCAAGAGCAATAGAAACTTTTTGTCCATTGGGCGTTGCTAAGGAATAAAGCTGTAGATTATCTGTCATGAGGGATCCTTTGTTCTTTTATTATTAGGTCTAAATTCTTTTGACGGTCTGTCGTCTACGACGTTTTGACACTCTATCGTTTGTAAAAACAGTCTATTAGATTTTTATATTGGATCCAAATTTTTTATTTCTAGGGCAAAAGTTAATAGAAATTTGTATGAGCAAAATTAAAAAGGTATAGGCATTCTTAGTCTGTATCTCTTTTATCCTTTAAAAGGATCTTTTTGGAAAACCTCAATTAGAAAATCAAGTAAAGCGCGTACCCGTTTTGGCATGGCTCCTCCACCCGCGTAAATGGCCTGGACAGAAGAAGGTGGCGGTGCATATTCTTCTAATAATTCAACTAAGTCCCCATTATTGAGTTCTTTTTTGATGTCCCAAATCGATTTTAAAGCAATGCCTTTTCCTTGCAGACACCAATCCTTGACAACAGCGCCTGTGTTGGCAAGACGACTTCCTTGAATAAGAAGGGTATGGGGTCGACCCTCGATGAAGAAAGGCCATTCTTGATCAATTTCTTTTCCAAAACGCATTAAAAGGCAGTCATGTTTTTTTAAATCTTGGGGATGAGTAGGGAGGCCTTTTTCTTTGAGGTAGGAAGGGGCGGCGCAAAGAATACGACGATTTGTAGCCAGCTTTCGCACGTGCAATGAGCTGTCTTTAAGGTTTCCAAACCGCAGAGCAACATCAATGCCTTCTGCAATAATATCAACATAGCCATCATTTAAGTTTAAAGAGAGGTTAATTTTAGGATGTCTCTCCAGAAACTCATTTAAGAGAGGAGCTAATTTATTTTGCCCAAAATCATAAGGGGCGCTTACATGTAAAGAGCCGCTTATTTGTTCCATACCGAAGCGTATTTTTGCGTCCAAATCTTCTGCTTGATGCAGCAGGCGCCGCCCTCCCTCAAAAAGAACCTGTCCTTCTTCTGTTAGGCTTAAAGAACGTGTGGTGCGATTTAACAGACGAACACCATAGTGGGTTTCAAGCTGGGTTAAGCGTTCTGTGACAGAGGTCGGGGAGAGACCGAATTCTCGACCTGCAGAGGCAAGTCCTTTTTTTTCAACAATGCGAATGAAAAGAGCTAGGTGTTCGAGTGATTTCATTATACGGATAATCCAAAATATGTTTGTTAAACAATAGGGATTATTTTATTTTTTCGCAAGGTTTATATAAGGGGAGAAGGAAAAGAACCCTTTTGGCTCTTCTTCTAACGAAACATAATAGAGATTGGAAAAATACGATGATGATGAAACAACAAAGACTAAAGAAAGAGATTTTTTGTCAAAAAAAAGCCTTTCAGAAATTTAAAAAAATCACACTTAAAAGTGTTTTAGCAGCAAGCCTTTTGGGATCAGTTGCGTTGAGCCCTGTTCTTCAAGCGGAAGATGAGGTTACATTGGAAACCGTTGCCACTTTTGAACATCGTCCAGGAAACCCTTCTGTTTCAAAAGATGGGCGTGTTTTTATGTCGTTGCAGCCTTTGGATCAGTCTGTTTTGAAGATGGTTGAAGTTAATGCACAAGGACAAGCAACAGCCTATCCTTCAAAAGAATATTCAGAAGGTGAAAATGCAAAGTTTAAAGCTGTCATTGGCGTTCGTACAGATGAACAAGGGGTCGCTTGGGTTTTAGATTTAGGCGCACGTAAGATTACAGCTTGGGATACCAAGGCAGAAAAATTTGTTAAAGAAATACAATTGCCAGAATCTGTTTTATTACCGACAAGCTTCTTACAGGATTTTGCTTTAGATCAAAAACGTCACCGTGCGATTATTGCAGACATGTCTCAAGGGGATCTCAAAAGTGCTCCCATGCCTGCTTTTGTTGTTGTGGATTTGGAAACAGGAGAGTCTAAGCGTTTAGCACAAGGACATAAATCTTTGATGCCAGAAATGGACGGAGGGTTTGCATTGAACCCAATCACGATTGATCCAGCAGATGAGTGGATTTATTTTGGCGCTTTGCATGGTAAGAGCCTTTATCGTGTGCCTGCGGCGGCTTTTGATGGAGATACAGCTTCTCTTGAATCGCAAATTGAACTTTATGGGCCTAAATCATACTCAGATGGTATTACAGTTGACGATGCTGGAAATGTTTATGTAACGGATATTGAGAATGGGGCTGTTGGTGTCACAAATAAGGATGGATATCGCATTTTAGCCCATTTACCAGAAGGTCAATCTTGGCCAGATGGGTTCGCTTTTGGTCCTGATGGTTTTGTTTATGTGACCGTAAATCAGTTGAACCGTTCTGCTGCGTTGAATGGGGGTAAGGAAACAGGAAGCGCGCCTTACTTATTGATGAAGTTCCGTGCACTTGCACAAAGCCGTGTTGGGCGTTAAACGAACGTTGCTCTTAAAGGCTTTAAGAGGATGAAAAAAGGGCCGTGTTTAAAACACGGCCCTTTTTTTATATGGTTCTTCTTTTATGATTTAAGCTTTTTAGCCTCTGCCTGAAGCTCTTTTCCGAGGAGCAGCACTTCTTGCAGATTTATCACGTGAGAAATCATTGGCCTTACGGTCACTTCCTACTGGGCGTGAGCGTCTTAAAGGTGCATCTTCTGAAACGCCGCGACGGCCTTTTTTAGCGAAAGGTTTATCTGTTCTGTCTCGTCTTTCTTCAGAAGCGCCTCTGCGGTTTTCTCTAGGGTTCTCTCTGGAGTTTTCTCTGGAGTTTCTTTCGTCTTCACGACGCGGCTTGAAGGAAGATCCTCTTTTTGCAGAATCGTCTTTTCGTGCATACCCAGATCCATTAGGCCTTTGGGAGCCTCTTGTTCTTTTCTCACCTGATTTTTGGAAAGCTTGGCTTTCTGAGCCACTTTCTTCTCCATTAAAAAGCTCAGGAGACCATCTTACAGATCTTGGACGGTCTGAATGTCTTGGGTTATCTGAGTTTCTAGAACGATCTGAATGTCTGGGACGGTCTGAGTATTGTGGGCGATCTGATTGAAACTGTCTTCTTTCGCCCCGATCTTCAGATCGGCCGTCTCTTCTGTCTTCGCGTCTATCATCACGTCTGTCATCTCTGCGATTATCGTCTCTACGAGAGAAAGATCCACCGCGTTCACCAGAAGGGGCACCAGAACGGCCGCCAGGGCGTCCTCCAGATCGTGCACCACCAGAGCGTCCTCCTCCAGATCGAGAGCCATTGAAACGACGATCTCCGCCTCTGCGTTCTCCTCCTGAGGATTTGCTTTTTCCTTTGGATCTTGGAGGGGCTTCATTTTCAGCTTGAATACGTTGGCCAATCAGTTTTTCGATTCCATTGAGAAGGCGAATTTCGTCACGGCTGACAAATGAGACAGCATGACCTGTCGCCCCTGCGCGGCCTGTGCGTCCGATTCGGTGAATGTAATCTTCTGAAACTTGCGGTAAATCAAAATTAAACACGTGGGTCAGCTCTTTAACGTCAATTCCGCGTGCTGCAACATCTGTGGCAACCAGAATGGAGACTTTTCCTTTGTGCATTTTTTCAATGACCCGTTTACGGGCTGATTGACGCATATCCCCGTGTAGGGCGTCGGCCTTGTGTCCCCATGATGCAATTTCTGCGGCTAAGCGTTCGGTTGCGTGCTTGGTTCTCATAAAGACAATCGCTTGCCACACATCAGGCGCTGCAAGAAGTTCTTGCAGAAGGGCTGTTTTTTGTTCTTTACCTGAGGCGTAGTACAAAGATTGCGTGATGTTTTCATGTCGTTGTGTTGACGCAGCTAAGCGGATTTCAACAGGATCTACAAGAAAACGCTTCGTTAGTTTTTCAACTTCTTTACTGAACGTTGCTGAAAACAAAAGTGTTTGACGTTGTTTTGGTAAGTGCGAAACAATTGTTTTAACAGGCTCTAAGAATCCCATGTCCAGCATGCGATCTGCTTCATCAAGAACCAAAAACTCACAAGCAGACAGGTCGCAACGTCCTTCTTCTAAGTGATCGATCAGACGCCCAGGGGTCGCAACCAACACATCCAAAGGACGTTTAAGCATTTGAATTTGGGGACCATAAGCCGCACCGCCCACAACAAGGCCTGCTTTAATAGGTAAGCCTCTTGCAAATTGTCGAACCGCTGTTAGAACCTGATCGGCCAATTCCCGCGTAGGGGTAAGAATAAGGGCACGTACAGGGCTTGGGCCTGCATAACGCGAGGCGTGATGCCCTTTTGATTTCTTTTTTGTGCTTTCTGTTGGGAAAGAAGCAGAAACAGAATTACTTTCAAGCAAACGGGCAAGAAGGGGAAGTGAGAAAGCGGCTGTTTTTCCTGTGCCTGTTTGTGCACAGGCCATAATATCTTGTTGATCCAGTGCAGCTGGAATCGCCTTCTCTTGAATTTCTGTGGGTGTATCAAATCCTCCTTCAGATAAAACCTTAAGAAGGGAATCGGGCAAGCCGAGATCTTTAAACGCTGTCATTACTTTAATCTTTCTGTGTGAACAAGGGAGCTTTGTGAATAAACAGTGGCCTCAAATTAGTAAGCTTAAATGCGCTTAAAATGGCCACTAGGGAGCCCAGTTCAAAGAAAAATAAAAAGAAGTGAGCTTAGAAGGTCCATATGTATGCGGGATAATCGGATGAATTACAAGCCCTAAAGCAAGAAAAAGCATTTGTTCTTTTTTTGAATATTTGTTTATAGTGTAGAAAAGACCTATTTTGGGTCTTTTTATTTTAGGGAATATAATGAGGAGTCAAAGTGATTTTTGATCGTCAGATTGCTCAGTTGCGTTTGAGAGCTGTGTCTTTTTCCTCACGTGTGTGTGTGTGCCTTATAAGCCCAAATAAATTAAAAAAAAGACTTGATGGATTAGGAAAAGGTCACGGAATATCTGATCTTTGTGATCAGTTGATAGACTATGAATTTTATGCAAACTCTGTTGAAAAGCAGACTTGGTCAAAGGCTCAGCTTCTTCGTTTTTTATTGAGCAGAGGGATTAAAGAAGATAAGGACAGGCAGATTCGATCCTTGTTTGGTTCTGGGTCCCCTTTATATCAGAAGTCTCCTCTTTCCCGTAATAAGATCCATAAAAAGGAAAATAAATCCTCTGGAATTAAAAAGATTCTCTATCTTTGTGAGGCTTCGGCCATCAATCAGGATGGTTCGGCGTTGTATCGGTGTGTCTTTCCTTTGGAGGGCTTGAAAGGGGAGGGGGTTCAAGGAAAAGTTATTTCTTGTCGCAGACCCGTGATTACCCTTTTAAAAGCATTGTTGGAATCGGACTTGGTTGTTTGTGGGCGCTTGCAGCAAAGGGAAAAGGTTGTTTTTTTGCTTGAAATGGCCAAACGTATAGGACTTCCTGTCGTTGCTGATTTTGATGATCCTTTGTTTCATTCTATGTTGGATAGCACAGGGACATATCTTTCAGGAAAAGCCTCAAAAGAAGAGCTTGTAGAAAGCTTTGAGCAGGTGCAATCTCTTTTTCCATACTATCAAGGATTTCTTTGTTCAACGCCTAAAATTGCGGAAGAACTCAAAAAAGAAGGGAAACCTCTTTTTGTGTTACCCAACCGTATAGATCATAAAAGTGTCATTCCAACCCCTGTTAAAAGGAAGGGGGCTTTGCGCTTAATTTATCCCAGTGGAACCGCAACACATGGCCATGATTACGCCTTGTATGAAAAAGAAATTGCAAAGGTGTTACGTCGTTATCCCAAGGTTCGGCTGACTTTTCTTGGTCGGGTAACGGTTAACAAAAATCTTTTTTCTTCAGAACAGGTAGAGCTGTGTCGACGGGTTCCTTTTAAAAAAATGATCCACTTCTTTGCTGCCCATGATCTGTGTTTGGTTCCTTTAGCCCAAACTCCTTTTAATGACTGTAAGTCTGCGGTTAAGTTTATTGAGTCGGGTGCAGCAGGAATGACCTGTTTAGCGACAAAGGTTCGTGAATTTGATCGCGTAATTTCCAAAAATAAGGCCGCTTATTTGGTCTCTTCTCCAGAAGAATTTTATGAAAAGCTTATGTTTCTTTGTGAGCAGCCAGAGCAGGTTCGCAAGATGGGACGGCACGCTTGGGAAGAAGTGAAGGAAAATTATACAACGCAGGATCAAGAAATCTATGCCGCTTTAAAGAATTTTTTAGAGAGTATATAAGGCTCCGTTTTCCATAGAATAAGGAGTATTAGGCAAGAAGCGGATGTTTAAAATAAAAGATACAAAAAAAGAGACCGATTAAAAAGATTTTATCTGATCTTTTATTTGCTCTGATGTCTTTATGGTATAGTCTTACGTCAGAAAATGGCTTTCTAGCATAAAAAGGATCTAAAAATGGATTTGTCAGTTTATGGGATTACAGCGCGTAAGGTGTTACGGAATGCATCTCCGGCACGCTTATATCAGGACGCCTTACGATATGAAGAGGGTACAACGCTGTCTTCGACGGGGGCTTTGATCGCTTATTCAGGCGAAAAGACGGGGCGTTCGCCCAATGATAAGCGTCTTGTTAAACATCCAGACTCACAAGATCATGTCTGGTGGGGAGAGATAAATAAGTCCTTAACGATTCAAGGTTTCGCCCAAAAACGGGCGCAAGCACTTTCTTTTTTTAACCAGACCGAACGGCTTTATGTTGTTGATGCTTTTGTCGGATGGGATCCTGCCTATCGTTTGAAAGTACGGGTGATTACAAGCCGTCCTTACCATGCTTTATTTATGCATAATATGTTGATTAGAGCAACCTCAGAGGAGCTTTCTAACTTTGGAGAGCCTGATATTGTTATCTATAATGCAGGTCAGCAAAAAGCGACTAAAGAGCAAGAAGATCTTCAAACCTTAGCGACAGAAAGTGAAACTTCTGTGTGTTTGTCCATTGAGACAGGGGAGCTGGTTATTCTGGGAACAGAATATGCGGGGGAAATGAAGAAAGGTGTGTTCACCTTGATGAATTACCTGATGCCTAAGAAGAATGCTTTTCCTATGCATTGTTCAGCGACTGTTGAAAAAGAAGGGGACAGCTCTGTCTTGTTGTTCGGATTATCAGGAACGGGGAAGACAACCTTATCTGCGGATCCTGTGCGTGAATTGGTTGGGGATGATGAACATGTTTGGACAGACGCAGGTGTGTTCAATATGGAAGGGGGCTGCTATGCCAAAGCCATTGATTTATCAGAAGAAAAAGAACCTGATATTTTTAAGGCGTTAACTTTTGGAGCTGTTTTGGAAAATGTTTTATATGATGAGGATCATGTGGTGGACTATTCCAATACAAAGATTACCCAAAATACACGGGGGTGTTATCCCATTGAAACCATTCCCAATGCACGTATCCCCTGTGTTGCAGGACATCCCAAGAATGTCATTTTTTTAACCTGTGATGCTTTTGGGGTTTTACCGCCTGTGTCAAAATTGACGCCAGCACAAGCTATGTATCATTTTATTTCGGGATATACAGCTAAGGTTGCAGGAACAGAAATGGGAGTTAGTGAACCTCAAGCAACATTTTCAGCTTGTTTTGGGGCGCCGTTTATGGTGTGGCATCCAGCTAAATATGCGGCTTTGTTGGCGCAAAACCTCCAAAAGCATAATGTTTCTGTTTGGTTGGTCAATACAGGCTGGTCTGGTGGGGGCTATGGTCAGGGAAAACGGATTAAATTAGCCTATTCGAGAGCCATTGTTGATGCCATTAATAAGGGGGAACTAAAAGAGGCTCCGACAGTTAAAGACTCTATTTTTGGGTTTGAAATTGTGACACAATGTTCGCAGGTGCCAGATATGATTTTAATTCCTGAACAAACATGGGAAGACAAAAAGGCCTACACGGCACAGACCCGCTTTTTAGCGAATTTGTTTGTTGAGAACTTTAAGCTTTTTTCTTCTGACGTTGATCCAGAGGTTTTAGAGGCAGGTCCCAAAGTTTAAACGAAAGATTTTTAGAAAGAACAAGACGTCTATGTTGAGAGCGTTGCAGGAAGGGCCTGAGGATTTAAGCTATCATTTTGAAAGTGGGCGTCGAAAATATCTTTATCTTTCGGTGGCACGTGATGGGTCTTTGCGGGTGAAAGCCCCTTTTAAGACAGATCCTCAAGAAGCAGACTCTTTTGTGTTGAAAAAGAAAGTTTGGATTATAAAGCAGCGGCAGAAATTTGCTTGTCTGCCTCCTCCTACTCCAGCCCCTGTGTATCAAGAGGGAGAGAAACATCCTTATTTGGGAGAGCTTTACCCGCTGCATTTTTGTATACATCAGCTTAAGAAGGTTGAACTGAGGGAAGGGAAACTTTGTGTCCGTGTTCCTCAAAGATGGATCACGGAGGGAGAGGGTATAAAGGCGGAAAATCAGGAAGAAGAAAGACGAAAGGCTTTTGTTCAAAAAGCATTAGACCAATGGTATGAGCAGCAAGCGCGATCTGTGTTTTCAGGACAGCTTGATACAGCAGTGTGCCATTTCCAGACCTTGTATCCAGGGAATCCGGTTCCCTCGCTTAAAATTAAACGTCTTAAAAGGCGTTGGGGGTCAATGTCTGTTAAGGCAGAGATGGTTTTGAATCTCTATTTGATCTTTTTTGAGGAGGAGTGTTTAGAGTATGTTATTTTTCATGAGTTGGCACACCAAGAACAGCATAATCATAGCGCGGCATACTATGCTGTTTTAGATCATATTCATCCTTGCTGGAGAGGGCGAAAAGAAAAGCTTGAAGCTGCTCAGCAAGACTTAGGGCTTTGATTTTACAGGGGATTTTACGGGGAAGAGAATTTAAAATCAGAATGCTTGGGGAAGATCTTTTAAAAGAGGATGTTTTTGATCTTTGTCCGAAAGTGTAAAGCTGGAAGGGTCTTGTGCTGGGAATCCTTCGCTGTGCCATGAGATGTTTAAAGTGGGGTCATTCCAAGCCAGTCCTCTGTCATGTTCAGGGGAATAGAAGTTTGTTACCTTATAGAGAACTTCTGTATTCTCTTCTAAGGTTAAAAAAGCATGGGCAAAGCCAACAGGCACCAAGAGCTGTCTCCAATTTTCAGCAGAGAGAACCTCTTTGACATGTTGTCCAAAAGTGGGGCTGTTTTTGCGAATATCTATGGCAATGTCTAAGATGGCGCCACGGGTGACACGAACCAACTTATCTTGTGCAAAGGGGGGCAGTTGGAAGTGTAGACCTCTTAACGTGCCTCTTTTTGCAGAAAGAGATTGGTTATCTTGTACAAAAGTAAGGTCAAGCCCAGCCTCTTTGAATTTTTGTTGATTGTAAGTTTCTGAAAAGAAACCGCGATCATCGCCGAATTTTGGAGGTTCAATCAGTTTGACGTCAGGCAATGCAAGAGCTGTTATTTTCATCCGTGTTTCCCTTAGAAATTCTTATGAGAGGAAGGGAAGCCGTATAACCTTCCCATAATGTGACTGTATTTGTGTCTTAGGCTTGGGGGTTTTCAGCAATTTGAATCAAAGTCTGGCCATAGTCTGATTTTTTGAGATTTTCTGCCAGAGATAAAAGTTGTCTGTGGTCAATATAGTTGTTTCGAAAAGCTGTCTCTTCGGGAGAGCCAATCAAAGATCCTTGACGTTTTTGAAGTGTATGAACGTAGGAAGAGGCTTCCAGCAAGCTTTCATGGGTGCCTGTGTCCAACCATGCAATTCCACGATTGAGGATTTGAACATTAAGGAGGCCTTTTTCTAAATAGGCATTGTTCAAATCTGTAATCTCAAGCTCTCCGCGTGCCGAAGGTTTGACTTGGTGCGCCATTTCAACGACATGATGATCGTAAAAATATAATCCCGTGACGGCCCAGTTTGTTTTTGGGGAAGTTGGTTTTTCTTCGATGTGTAAAGCCCGTCCTGCGTCATCAAAGTCAACAACACCGTAGCGTTCAGGGTCGCGGACATAGTAAGCAAAAACGGTGGCTCCTTCTTTTTGATCTGCAGCAGAATACATAATTTTTCGCATTGTGGCACCGTGGTAAACGTTGTCCCCTAAAATCAAAGCACAGTTTTCGCCTCCAATAAACTTTTCCCCGACAAGAAAGGCATCAGCCAATCCACGTGGTTCATCTTGAACGATAAACTCTAAGGAGAGACCCCATTGTTCCCCTGTTCCCAAAAGCTGCTGGTAAACAGGAAGGTCTTTAGGGGTTGAAATGATTAAAATATCTCGAATGCCCGCATTCATCAGTGTGCAAAGAGGATAGTAAATCATTGGTTTATCGTACACAGGTTGAAGCTGCTTACAAACAATCTGTGTTAAAGGGTTAAGGCGGGATCCTGAACCGCCAGCAAGAATAAGACCTTTCATAGAAACTACTCCTTTGTAGGTGTTAAGAGGGTGAAACACTTTCCCTTTGTTGTCTAGGGAAGGTTTTGTTATGTCTTCGTCAGTTATTTTTAGGAGCCTTTAAGGCTGAAATTGATCGTCCTTTTGAATAAGGGTTTGCAGAACAGAAGAAAGCTCTTGCTCCCAAGGGGCTAAAGTGAGGCCAAAAACGTCTTTAAGTTTTGACGTATTTAAAACGGAATAAGAAGGGCGCTGCGCCGGAGTAGGATAGGCTTGTGTTGTTGTAGGTTCTACAGTTTGGGGTGTTTTGAGCCCCAAAGCCTTTGCTTGTTTAAAAATTTCAACAGCAAAACCATACCAACTACAGTCCCCCGCCCCACAGCAATGGAAAACGCCTGCATGTTTCCCTCCAAGTCCTTCTGTTTGAAGGGTTTGTAAGCAGCTTATAATTGTTGAAGCAATTTGTCGCGCGGAGGTCGGGCAGCCTTGTTGGTCAGCAACAATAGAAAGGGTGGGTTTACTTTGGGCCAACCGAAGCATGGTTTTGACAAAGTTATGTCCAAAAGGGCTATAGACCCAAGATGTCCGAAGAATAATAGCGTCAGGGTTGGCTTTTAAGACGGCTTCATCCCCTGCTGCTTTCGTTTTCCCATAGATGTTCAAGGGGGCATGGGGTTCTGTCTCTAAATAGGGGGCATCGCTTTGCCCTTTGTAGACATAATCGCTTGAAATATGAATAAAAGGAATGCTGTGCGTGGCACAATAGAGGGCAAGTTGCTCAGGCCCTTTTGTGTTTAAAAGAAAGGCTTCTTCTTGATTGGCTTCTGCATTATCTACGGCGGTGTAGGCTGCTGTATTAATAATAAAAGAAGGGTGATACTGTTCTAAAGCTGCTGTGATGGCCTTTGAATCTCTTAGGTCCATTTCTCCAGACCCTAGAAAAACAAAAGGAGCAAGGTCAAAAGAATTGGTTTCATGCTCTATTTGAGCAAGAGCTTGAGCAACTTGACCATTTCTTCCGATGATAAGGCCGACCATTTTCTGTTCTTTCTTCAAGGGTTAGATCTGTGTAATTTTTCCAGACATAGAAAATTTTAAGACGACTTAGTCTGTCCTAAACGTGTTTGTGCAGCTGTTTGCAAAGGTTCCCACCACCATTTGTTTTCTAAGTACCAATGAATTGTTTTGGCCAAGCCTGTTTCAAAGGTTTCTTTGGGTTCCCATTTGAGTTCATTTTGGATTTTGCTGTTGTCAATCGCATAGCGTTGATCATGGCCTGGACGATCTTGAACAAATGTAATCAAGTCTTTATAAGAGCCTTCGGGGCGGGGACGAATGTCATCAAGAAGGGAACAAATACTTTCAACGACCTGTAAATTCGTCCGTTCATTTCGCCCGCCAATATTGTATTTTTGTCCTTTTTCACCCTGTTCTAAGGCGTGGACAAGGGCAGCAGCATGATCTTCAACGTATAACCAATCACGGACATTGTCGCCTTTTCCGTAAATGGGAAGGGGCTTTCCAGACAATGCATTTAAAATAACCAAAGGAATAAGCTTCTCAGGAAAGTGATAGGGCCCATAATTATTAGAACAGTTTGTCATAATTGTTGGCAGGCCATAGGTATGATACCAAGCAGAAACCAAGTGATCTGAACAGGCCTTTGACGCAGAGTAAGGAGAGCGCGGATCATAAGGTGTTTCTTCATGAAACAGGCCTTCTGCCCCCAACGACCCATAGACTTCATCCGTTGAAATATGATGAAAACGGAAACGGTCTTTTTTCGTCCCTGTAAGGTTTGTATAGTATTTTAAAGCTGTGTTGAGCAGGCAAAACGTGCCCTTAATGTTGGTGTCTATGAAGGCTTCTGGCCCATCGATGGAACGGTCAACATGACTTTCTGCAGCTAAGTGCATGATCATGTCAGGGTGATGTTTTTCAAGCAAAGCTTCTAATGCATGTTGATCACAAATATCAGCTTGTTCAAAGTGATATAAGTCTTTGAATGGGCTGTCTGTGATGCTGTTCAGGGAAGAAAGATTCCCTGCATAAGTTAGTTTATCGACATTGATGGTTTCCCAGTTTTTTTCCAAAACCAGATGCCGGCAAACAGCGGATCCAATAAACCCTGCGCCTCCTGTGACCAAGACTTTCATATCTGTCTTTCCTTTTTGTTCCTTAGGGTTTTATTCTTCGTTCTAAGCTTGTTTAAAATCCAAGCTGTTGTGCTTTAAGTCCATTGACGTTAATAACGCCAGATTTGTTAAAGGGAATAGGGATAAAAGAAAGGCTTTCAAGATAGAAGGTGCCTGTGACCTGATACGAAAGGGTTTCTTTCTGAAGAAAAGCGGGGTTTAAAAGAGACAGTAGGTGTGCTGTCAAAGAGGTATTGATGACCGTATCTCCTTTTGCAGGTAAACGGATGTCTGTTGCAACCCCTTCACCCAGTGCTTTGTTTTCCAAAGAAACGTTGTAGGTGACTTTACGGACATTCAAATCTTGATCATTGGGGTTTTTAACATCAAGTGCGATAAGAACTTCTTGATTGCTAATTGAAACAGATCCAAGAGAGAGTGATTTTAAAGTGACATCAGGCGTTTCAAGCTGGCTGAGCTTTTGCACAGGATTACAGGCTGTTAAGAAAAAACTGAAAAGAGCAATTCCAAAGAGAGGGAAAAGGGGCTTGAGAAGAAAGTGAACATATCTTTTGAGTATCATCGTCTATTTTCCTTATTCTTATGGATTTTGCTTTTTGGGAACTATAAAGCTTTTGTCAGTTCTCCGCAAAGGTTTTGCTCAAAAAGAACCTTTTTTGCGTTCATAGAGGTCTCTTTGCACAAAAGCCAGTAAAGTTTTGTTAAGGTGGCTTCTCTTGTTAAATCAAACCCACAGTAAGGGTCTGCTGTTTTAAGGGTTTCTCCTGTCGCATAAACCCCTAACTGAACCTGCCCAGCGCGGCATTGGCTTAAAACAACGACAGGAATTTTTTTGTCAGAGAGCTCTGATAACAGGGCGGTAAAACTTGGTGTGTCGAGGGGCCCGTTTCCCGCTCCATAGGCTTCAATCACAAGTGCAGACGGGAGTCGTTGTTGTAAGTTTTTACAATTCCAGTCCAGATCTAACCCAGGATAAAAGGATAAAAAGGCAATATCTTGTTTTTGAAAAGGAGGGAAAGAGGTTTTTAAAAGAGAAGCGTTGGTTCCTAAACTCTCAAAGGTTTCTTTTGAGGGGTTTAATCCTTCAATACAGACAGGATCTAGTGCTGGACTGTGAAATGCTGCAAAGGAGGACGTATGTATCTTAGTGCTTCGATTTCCTTGTAAAAGCAAGCCGTTAAAATAAAGCCCGACAAAGGGAAAATGGGGTGTGTGTGCTTGTGTGTAAGAAGAGGTTTTTTGCTTTGTCAGAGTGTCTAGACAAGCGAAAGCACCTTGCAAATTGTCTGTAGCATCGCTGTTGTTATCGGCAATACTTCGTTGCGCCCCTGTTAGGATAACAGGTTTTTTAAATGTGTGGAGTAAGAAGGAAAGCATAGAACTTGTGTAAGCCAGAGTATCTGTTCCGTGAAGGATCAAAAAGGACTCATAGTCTTTTTCTTTTTCCCAAAGAATATCTGCAATTTCCCACCAATGTTCAGGGGTTATTGACGCACTGTCAATAAGGGGAGAAAGGCACTCAATGTCATAAGACAGGCCACGGTCTTGACTTTCGTGTTGAAGGGCTTTGTCAAAAAGCGAAACCGTTTCCAAAGAAGGGCTATAGCCTTGAGGGGATGGAAGCATTCCAATCGTTCCTCCTGTATATAAAACAAGAGTTTTTTTGTTATTAAGAGGCTCTTTTGAAAAGGAGGCTGAAGGCATAAAAAATGTTTTCGGTTGTTTTCAAGGGACGGTTTTCTATGGTTAAGAGATAAACTCTTTAAGAAAAGAAAAACAAGCGATTTATCGAGAGCTTTATAAGCTTCCCCAAGCCTTTATACAGTTTCCTTGTGTAGAATTCCTTTTTGTAACAAAACTGTCATAAACGGGCGGTAAGTATTGTGTTAGAATAAGGGCGGTTGGCTTTTGGAGTCTTTCATTCCAAAATCCCCAAAATTTTACGCCAAAATTCTACGAAAATGCTTGTTTACATGTGTAACTTCTTTAGGAGAGATAATATGAGGCAAAAGACCCAATTGATTAAGAGAAGTTTAATCGCCGCTTTGGCTTTAACAGCCACAGTTGCTCAGGCGCGCGAAGAATTGAGGATTGTAGGGTCTTCAACTGTATATCCTTTTGCATCAACGGTTGCAGAACGTTTTGCAAATGCCTCTGATTTTAAATCTCCAGTTGTTGAATCCACCGGCTCAGGGGGGGGGATTCGCTTGTTTTGTGCAGGTGTGGGGGAAGAACATCCTGACATTGTAAACGCTTCGCGACGTATTAAACCTTCTGAATATAAGAAATGTGTTGAAAATGATGCGAAAGACATTACAGAAGTG
This sequence comes from Mopalia swanii, assembly GCA_030265315.1. Lineage (NCBI taxonomy): Eukaryota > Metazoa > Mollusca > Polyplacophora > Chitonida > Mopaliidae > Mopalia > Mopalia swanii. Next base: position 18,319 of record JARDVA010332818.1, on the reverse strand, counting down.
ACAATCGGCTATGATGGGATTGTTTTGGCCAATGCCACAACAGCCGAGCCTTTTGCACTGTCTCGTGAAGACTTGTTTAAAGCGCTTGGCGCAACCGTTGAAATTGAGGGTCAGTTGGTTCCAAACCCATATAAGAAATGGTCAGAGATCAACAGCACCTTACCAGAAGTAGACATTGTTGTTTATGGGCCTCCTACAACGTCGGGAACGCGTGATGCGTTTGAAGAAATTGCTTTGGAAGGCGGCTGTAGAGCCTCAAGTATTATTAAAGCACTAAAAGAAACAGACAAAGACAAATATAAAGAAGTGTGCCACACCATACGTGAAGATGGCCCTTACAAAGAATCAGGCGAAAATGACAATGTGATTATCAATAAGCTTTTATCTGATTCAACAGCCTTAGGTATTTTTGGATATTCATACTTGGAAGAAAACGCCTCTCGTGTTCATGGAGCTTTGATTGAAGGTGTTGAGCCTGAGTTTGAGAACATTGTCGATGGGGCATATCCTTTGGCACGGTCGTTGTTCTTTTATGTAAAGAATGCTCACAAAGGTGTAGTTCCAGGTCTTGAAGAATATGTTGAAGAGTTTGTAAGTGAACGGGCCTTTGGCGAAGATGGCTATCTTGTGGATAGAGGGCTTATTCCTTTGCCTGAAGAGGAGCGTGCGGCAGTTCGGGCAAAATCTATTGCCTTTGAACCTTTCGTTGAAAAAACGTTAGCAGAGTAGTTAGGGCAAAAGAAAAGGAACTCTTTTTGTGAGTTCCTTTTCTTTTTGTGGGTGAGGGGTATGTTCTAAATTATAGAGGGTATATCTTACTTTAAAATGTTAAAGTAAAGATAAAACTTTAAAGAATCGGGCTAGAATAGTCCAACTGCTTGTAAATAAAAAAGTCTCTTTAAGACTTTTCGGATTTTGATAAAAGGACAGTGGGTAAAACAGGGTTTTTATGACAGCGGCAGCTTTTTTCTTTTTTATTCTGTTTTTGGCCTTCTATGGCTTTTATTTGGCGCGCAGGCAGGCGAGACACTATCCGTTGGCATTGTCTGTTTCTGTCAAAAAACGCGCGAAATCAACGCCGTTCTACTATGCTGGACGGGCTTTCTTTATTGTTCTTGTTCCAGGGCTTTTAGCGTTGGTTTCAGGATTGATTTTTATCAATTTATTTTTTGATTTTCTTCTTCAGTCTTCTATTCAAAGTTCAGGTTTAGACTGTGATAAACGCTGTTCTTTTGAAATTATAACGGCCTTAGGGAAAGGCGACCTTTCTTCTTTGGAGACAAGGGGACAGGCTTTTTTAACCTTGGCTCAGGGGCATGCAAATGCATTGAGCTGGCGTCCCTTAGTTTTATTTGCTTTTGTTGTTCCCCTTACCTTAGGGCTTTTTACTTTTGTTCTTAAAAAACAGAATGATCGTTTGAATGCACGTCTGACGGTTGAACGTTTTGGACGAGGGTTCATGCTGGGGGCTTCGATTGTTGCCATTGTTACGACCATCGGTATTTTAATCTCTTTGGCTTATCCCAGTGTGGCATTCTTTCAAGATATTCCTTTGTTGGATTTCTTCTTGGGAACGAAGTGGAACCCCCCAACGAAGGAAGGTATTCCTTTAGAGACGATTCGTAGAAACATAGGCGTTCTTCCTGTTCTTTTTGGAACCTTTTATGTGGCCATTATTGCGATGTTTGTTGCGATCCCAATAGGGCTTATGGCTGCGATTTATATAAGTGAATATGCCAACCTGCGTTTTCGGACTTGGGCCAAGCCAGTTTTAGAAATTTTGGCAGGTATTCCAACGATTGTGTATGGCATTTTTACCGTGATTGTTGTTGTTCCTTTGATGAATCGTTTTTTTGGGCTGCTGTCTCTTCCTGGGTCGTGGTATTCTAATGAGTCTACTTTGGCGGTTGGATTGGTAATGGGGGTTATGATTATTCCTTTTGTGACCTCTTTGTCTGATGATGCAATTACAGCCGTACCGCGCGCGTTAAGAGATGGGTCCTTGGGACTGGGGGCAACAAAATCAGAAACAATTAAAAAGGTTGTTTTACCGGCTGCCCTTCCTGGGATTGTCGGGGGAATTCTTTTGGCCGTCTCTCGTGCCATTGGAGAAACCATGATTGTCGTATTGGTTCTGGGGGCAGCTGCAAATTGGGAACTTAATCCCTTAGAAGGCGTTTCTACGATTACGGTTCAAATTGTAAAACTTATTACAGGGGATCAGTCCGCAGAGTCTATTGCAACACGCTCCATCTATGCTTTGGGGCTTACGCTTTTCGTTTTAACGCTGATTTTAAATTTATTTGCCTTACGCATTGTTAAAAAGTATCGGGAACAGTATGACTAGTCAGCCGACACAGGACAGCACGAGAATGAAGCTTTCAAAAGAAGAACGTCGTGCGCGTATTTCTAGACGTGAGCGCTCAGAAAAGCGTTTTAAAGTAATGGGATTGATTGCGGTTCTGTCTGTAAGTATTTTTCTGTTTATTCTGCTGGGTGCGATTGTCAAAAGTGGGTACCGTGCCTTTATCAAAAATGAGGTTCAGTTAACCTTTACCTATGATCCTGCTTTGATTGATCCTACGGGGGCCTATGCCAAAACGAAAGATCTTTCAGTCCTTCAAAAAGGGGACTATGAGGGGATTTTGAAGACTGCGCTTAAAGACTATTTCCCTGAAGTGACAAAACGCAAAGATCGCAAAAGTATGTACAAATTAATTTCTTTGTTTGCGGCAGGGAAAAAATTGCGAGAACAGGTGGCCAAAGACCCGTCTTTGATTGGGCAAACAAAGACCGAATGGTTTTTAACCCATCATGAAGTTGAACAACATCTTTCCAGCCCTTATGGAACGGTGCAAGATACGCGAAAGAATTTACTTCTCACCCTTGATAAGAATAAAGAAATTCGATCTGGGTTTGCGTGGCATTTTTTAACCAATCCGATGTCAAGTGATCCTGTGCAAGCGGGTATTTTGAATGGCTTGGTTGGGACAGGATGGTTGATGCTTTTCGCTTTTCTTTTGGCTGTTCCTTTGGGGGTTTTATCCGCTATTTACTTAGAAATGTTTGCCAAGAAAAGCTCTCTTACAGATTTGATTGAAATTAATATTAACAATCTGGCGGCGGTGCCTTCGGTGGTTTTTGGATTGCTTGGCTATCTTGTTTTCCTTGTGTTTTTTAGGAAGATTGGAATTAATTTAGGGCGGGGAGCCCCTGTGGTTGGCGGGCTGGTTTTGGCCCTTATGACGTTGCCAACGATTATTATTTCCACACGGGCAGCTTTAAAAGGGGTTTCCCCTTCCTATCAACAAGCGGCTTTGGGAATGGGGGCGTCTAATTTTCAAGCTGTGTTCCATCATGTTTTGCCGGCTGCCCTTCCTGGCGTGATGACGGGTGCCATTATTGGAATGGCACGGGCTTTAGGAGAAACAGCCCCCTTATTGGTTATTGGAATGAATGCGGCAACAACCAGTTTACCTGTTAATCCTTTAACGGACCCTGCAACCGCTTTTCCTTCGATGATTTACAGTTGGGCGGCTGAATCTGAGCGGTTGTTTAAAACCAAGGCCTATGGCGCAATTATTGTTCTTCTTCTTTTTCTTATTCTTATGAATTCTATCGCGATCTACATTCGCCAACGTGCTCAGAAGAAACAGTAACCTCAAAGAAACGTTTTAAAGAGTATCATTAAGATTATAACTAAGGATTAAATCATGGCAGAACAAGCACAGGATTTTCAAGCAGAGGCTCAAAACAGTCAGCCCCAGAATACATCTTTGGATAAAAAGGATGGAAAAACAGGGCAGAAAGTGGCCTATAAAGTTAAAGATTTAAATGGCTGGTATGCTAAGAAACATGCTTTGATCAATCAGAATTTTGAAGTTAGAGAAAAAGAGGTTACAGCGTTTATTGGGCCTTCTGGCTGTGGCAAATCAACCTTGTTACGTTGTTTTAATCGCATGAATGATACGATCCCTGCTTGGCGTGCTGAAGGGCAGATTAAGTTTTATGAAGAAGATATTTTGGATCCTCAGTTAGATCTTGTTTCTTTACGTCAATCTGTGGGGATGGTTTTTCAAAAGGCCAATCCTTTTCCTAAAAACATTTATGATAATATTGCCTATGGTCCGCGTCTTCATGGATTGTTTAAAACGAAGGAAGAGTTGGATGAAATTGTTAAAGAATCTTTGGTAAAAGCAGGACTGTGGAGAGAAGTTAAAGATCGTCTTCATCATCCTGCTCTTGGATTGTCGGGGGGCCAACAACAGCGTTTATGCATTGCACGGGCCATTGCAATTAATCCGCAAGTCCTTTTGATGGATGAACCCTGTTCAGCGTTGGATCCAATTGCGACCGGTATTATTGAAGAACTGATTCATACTTTGCGAGATAAGTATACGATTGTCATCGTGACCCACTCTATGTCACAGGCGCAAAGGGTTTCCCAGAAAACAGCTTTCTTCCATCTGGGTGTGTTGGTTGAATTTGGAAAAACAGAGCAGATCTTTAAAGATCCTCAAAAAGAAAAAACACAGAAATATATCGGAGGCGCCTTCGGTTAAGAAGCTCTTAAGCACAGGTTTTCAAGAATGAAACGTGATCCTTTGAAAATAGAGCAACAAAGAGGAAAGACATCATGTTACCTCAAGCCTTGATTTTGATTATTGAAGATGAAGAAGCGATTGTCACGCTTCTATCCTATAATCTTGAAGCAAAAGGGTATCGTGTTGAGGTGGCCTATGATGGGGAAGAGGGGCTTCTTAAAAGTCGCGAAACCAATCCAGACCTGATCCTTTTGGATTGGATGCTTCCCTCGGCCTCTGGTCTTGATATTTGCCGCGAAATTCGGAAATCTAAAAAAGGCGATCCTTTAGGGATTATTATGCTTACTGCCCGTGGGCAAGAAGAAGATCTTTTACGGGGATTAAGTGCAGGGGCGGATGACTACATCACAAAACCTTTTTCCATGGCGGAACTGTTGGCACGTGTTGAGGCTGTTCTGCGACGTGGCAGTTATAAGGGGTCAGAAAGGCTTGTTTATAAAGATTTAGAGCTGCGTCCCAAAGAACATAAGCTTTTTCGTCAGGGAAAAGCCATTAAACTAGGCCCGTTGGAATATCGCCTTCTGTGTTACTTTTTGGAACGCCCCAAGCGGGTGATTACGCGAACGCAGCTTATTGAAGCCTTATGGGGGGTGGGCAGTGATATTGAAACGCGCACCGTTGATGTTCACATTCGTCGTTTGCGTAAAGCCCTCAACAGTGGGAACCAGCCAGATCTTATTCGCACAGTCCGTCAAGTGGGATATTCTTTAAGTGACGAAGAGTCTCTTTTCTAAAGAGGGAAGCTTCTGTAAGAATAAGATTTCTTGTTTTGCAAAAATTAAAAATCTTGATGGGCCGCAGGGTGTAAAATTTCAAGAGCTTGCTGGTGTAGGTTTGGGGTTGCTGCCGCCAGAAGTTGTCCTGAGGAATGAAGGGTCAAAGGGGCCCCTTTCCAATCTGTGATGACGCCTCCTGCTTCTTCGATGATGGGAACCAGTGCCATATAGTCATAGGGTTGCAAATCTGATTCGACATACAAATCAATATACCCTGATGTTAACAATCCTGCCGCATAGCAATCTCCGCCAAATCGACGCTCAAGCACTTGGGCGGAAAGGATGTCATGGACCTCTTTTTCTGCTGTGTTGAACATATCGGGGCTTGTTGAAAATAAAATAGCTTCTTTAAGTGTAGAACGATTTGTCCGCACGCAGGTTGGTTTGCGATTAAGGCGTGCGCCTTTGCCTATTTGGGCACTCCAGCGTTCGTTGAGAATAGGATTATCAATGATGCCTAAAACAGGTTTTCCCTTATAAAGCAAAGCCATGAGAAGCCCAAAAGTTGGCATTCCAGAGATAAAGGCACGGGTTCCATCAATGGGGTCAATAACCCAAAGATAATCGGCATCTAAACGCACAGTACCTTGTTCTTCACCATAAACGCCATGTTCTGGAAATTGTGTTTCAATCAACCCTCTGATCTTCTGCTCAATCTCTTGATCTGCCTTGGTCACAGGCGAAGAATCGCTTTTAAAATCGATAGGGGTGTCCGAGCGGAAATAACTCTGGGCGATCTTTTGCGAGGCATCGGCACAGCTATGTGCGAACTTCACAAGTTCACGGTCAACGGTATAGAGTCCCATTTTTTCTCCTTTTCTAGAGCGCTTTCTTTATCATGAAAGATCCGGTGTTGCCTTATATAGGCCATATTCGACCTTGAACCAAGGTTATTTTTTTGAGATACTAAGCCTAGATAGTGAAAATTTATTTTCAGCTTATAAACGATTCGCACAAGGGAAGGAGAATTTATTGGCAAAATAAATCATATTTTACAAAAAATGAATACCTAAAAAATAATTTAAAAATAAATATAAAATAGGGAGGAATTCATATGCAAATTTCAGAAAATGCGCGCTTGTACTGGCGCGAAAATCTCAAATTATTGGGGGTATGCCTGTTTATTTGGGCCCTCGTCTCATACGGGGCAGGAATTGTTTTTGCGGATGCTTTAAACAATTTTCAAATTGGCCATGTAAAACTGGGCTTTTGGTTTGCTCAGCAAGGATCTTTATATACGTTCTTACTTCTTATTTTATTCTATGCACGACGCATGAATAAGATCGAACGTAAATTTAACGTTCAGGAAAGGTAGAGCAATCATGAGTTTAAAGTTTTTAACATACCTTTTTGTAGGTGGATCGTTTCTGCTGTATATTTTGATTGCTTGGCGTGCACGGGCAGGAAGTACAAAAGATTTTTATGTGGCAGGGGGCTCTGTTAAGCCCGTCTTTAATGGAATGGCAACAGCCGCAGATTGGATGAGTGCCGCTTCTTTTATTTCTATGGCAGGATTAATTGCCTTTAAAGGGTATGATGCTTCTGTTTATTTGATGGGATGGACAGGGGGATATGTCCTGTTGGCCATGCTATTAGCCCCTTATCTTCGGAAGTTTGGAAAGTTTACAGTTCCTGAATTTATAGGAGACCGTTACTATTCAAAATGGGCGCGTGTTGTTGCGGTAATTTGTCTCATCTTTATTTCCTTTACCTATGTTGCAGGTCAAATGCGAGGGGTGGGTATTGTCTTTTCCCGCTTTCTTGAAGTTGAAATTGGCGTAGGTCTGTTGATTGGGATGGGAATTGTTTTTGTTTACGCTGTTTTAGGCGGAATGAAAGGGATTACCTATACGCAGGTTGCTCAGTACTGTATCTTGATTTTTGCTTATACGGTGCCTGCTGTTTTTATAGCTTTGATGCTGACGGGTATTCCTATTCCTCAATTCGCATTGGGGGCGGAACTCAAAGATGGTGGATTTTTGCTTGATAAACTCGATGGGGTTTTACAACAGCTTGGCTTTAAATCCTATACCATTAGTGGGGGATCCCGTTTGAATATGGTGGCTGTGACTTTGGCCTTAATGGTTGGAACTGCAGGGCTGCCCCACGTAATTGTTCGTTTCTTTACAGTGCCAAAGGTTCGTGATGCACGGACGTCTGCGGGATGGGCATTGCTGTTTATTTTACTGTTATATTCTGTTGCCCCTGTAGTGGGTGCAATGGGGCGTTATAATCTGGTGCGTACAGTAAATGGTCCTGACTTTCAGTCTGGAACAGAATATACAGAGTTACCTTCTTGGTTTGAAACATGGGAAGAATCAGGTCTATTGGGCTGGGTTGACCATAACAACGATGGAAAGGTTCAATACGCTGCGGGTGCTGCTGTTGCAGGTAAACCTAAGTTTGATGGAGTGAAAAAAGGCCCTTATGGTGAGCGTGTTATAACAAATCCTTCCTCAGGTCAGATTGTTGGGGATGCGTCTTATGCAAATGAACTCTATGTAGATCGAGATATCATGGTCTTGGCCAATCCTGAAATTGCGGGGCTTCCCAATTGGGTCATTGCTTTAATTGCAGCGGGGGGCGTGGCGGCAGCCTTGTCGACTGCTGCGGGATTGTTACTGGTGATCTCTTCTTCTATTTCGCATGATTTGCTTAAGGGAGTCTTAAAGCCAAATATATCTGAAAAAACAGAGCTTCTGTCAGGGCGTATTGCCATTGGTGTGGCTATTGGTGTTGCGGGGTATCTGGGGTATAATCCGCCTGGATTTGTCGCACAGGTTGTTGCCTTTGCCTTTGGGTTGGCAGCGGCCTCTCTTTTCCCTGCGATTTTAATGGGAATTTTCGTGAAGAAAATGAACCGAGAAGGGGCTGTGACAGGGATGCTTGTAGGACTTGCTTTTACTTTTATCTACATTCTGTACTTTAAGTTCATCAATCCTTCGGCAGATAAGCCCGAACATTGGCTGTTTGGTATTTCACCTGCAGGGATTGGATCTGTTGGGATGATTTTGAATTTCATCGCAGCTTTTGTTGTGATGCGGTTTACGCCCCCAGTTCCAATGGAAGTTCAAGAACTTGTTGAACGTATTCGGGTTCCTGAAGGAGATGGAACTTCAACTTCATAAGATCTAAGGTTTTATACGTTTAAATCTTAAGGAAATCCCCTCTCTGAGTAAAATTCAAAGAGGGGATTTTTTTGTTAAGATAAGAAATTAAAGGTAGAAAATTAAGAAAGAAGATTAAGCTTTATAATCTTGAACCAAGGAAATTAGAATTTCTGGATTTGCTAAGGTTGAAGTATCTCCAAAAGTATCTTTTTCTCCGATCGCAATTTTTCTTAAAATACGACGCATAATTTTCCCAGATCGGGTTTTGGGAAGATCCTGTGTCCATTGAATCTTATCAAGTGTTGCGATAGGTCCAATTTCTTTGCGCACCCATTTGATAACTTCTGCGGAAAGTCCAGGACTTTCTTGAGCATCTTTCATCAGAACAACATAAGCATAAATGCCTTGCCCTTTGATAGGGTGGGGGAACCCCACCACCGCAGCTTCTGAAATAGCTGGGTGCGCTACAAGAGCAGATTCAATTTCTGCTGTTCCCATACGATGCCCTGAAATATTCAAGACATCATCTGTTCGTCCTGTAATCCAGTATGCGCCATCTTCGTCCCGTAAGGCGCCATCTCCACTGAAGTAATACCCAGGGAAAGCTTTGAAATAGGTATCAATAAAACGCTGGTGATCACCATAAACGGTTCGCATTTGTCCCGGCCATGATTGGGCAATGCACAGGTTTCCTTCGGCGGAGCTTCCTTCTTGAAGCTTCCCTTCTGCATCCAAAAGAACTGGACTGATTCCAAAGAAAGGGTATGAAGCCGCCCCAGGTTTTGTTTCGACAACACCTGGTAATGGTAAGATCATATGCCCCCCTGTTTCTGTTTGCCACCACGTATCAACGATGGAACAGCGTCCTTTTCCAACAACAGAATGATACCAGCGCCAAGCTTCAGGGTTGATGGGTTCTCCGACTGTTCCTAATACCCGTAAGGAGGTTCGTTCAGTCGAATCTAAAGGGGCATCCCCTTGCTGCATTAAGGCACGAATAGCCGTAGGGGCTGTATAAAAAAGAGTGACTTTATAAGCGTCAATAATCTGCCAAAAGCGGCTCCAATCGGGGTAATTAGGCACCCCTTCAAAGAAGAGAGTTGTTGAGCCATTTGCCAAGGGGCCATAGACCATATAGGAATGCCCTGTAATCCATCCCACATCAGCGGTACACCAGTAGACGTCATCTTCTTGAAGGGCAAAAGCTTGTTCATGCGTGTATGAGGTATAGACCATATACCCCCCTGTGGTATGAAGAACACCTTTGGGTTTTCCTGTAGAGCCTGAGGTATAGAGAATGAATAAAGGGTCTTCTGCATTCATGACCTCAGCAGGGCAGTCACAAGACGCGTTTTCCATCTGTTCATGGTACCATAAATCTCGTCCTTCAACCCAGGAAACAGGTTCTTTTGTTCTTTGCACCACGATTGTTTTTTCAACAGAAGGGCAAGCTAAAAGCGCTTGATCTACATTTTCTTTTAAGGGAATAGAGCGCCCCCCGCGTAGACCTTCATTTGCGGTGATAACCAGACGGCATTCTGAATCTTTGATTCGGTTCCCTAAAGCGTTCGGGCTAAATCCGCCAAAAACAACTGAATGAACAGCACCAATCCGCGCACAAGAAAGCATGGCGATTGCGGCTTCGGGAATCATGGGCATGTATAAAGCAACCCGATCCCCTTTTTGAACCCCTTGTGCTTTAAGGACATTTGAAAATTGACAGACAAGACGGTGGAGCTCTTTATAAGTAAAAGCTTTTTTATCATTAGGATCATCGCCTTCCCAAAACAGAGCAACCTTATCTCCTCTGGTTTCTAGATGGCGATCAAGGCAGTTATAACAGGCGTTGAGCGTTCCATCTTCATACCAACGAATAGACAGATTTTCAGGGTCAAAAGAACAGTTTTGAACCTTGGTATAGTCTTTAAACCAAGTCAGTCTTTTCCCTTGCTTGCCCCAAAATTGATCGGGCGTGTCTAAAGCTTCTTTAGACGTTTGCATGTATTCTTCAAAAGTGCATAAGGCGTTCTTTTTTTGTTCTTCAAGGATGGGGTAAAGAGAAAGAACCTCTTTTGTTTGTGACATGTTATAACCTCCGAGTAATTTTTTATTTTTTGATTAAGTATAGAATAAAAAAGCTCAAAAATCATTCTATTTTTAACAAGGGAAGGGCTTTGGGGAGAAGGAGTTCTTTTGGTCTTTATAGTTAGGGTAAAGAGATTGTTTCTAAGGAAAAGATTTAAAGGGACTGGAGGGAAGGTTTAGGTCTTTCTTTCAAAAGAGAAAGAACAGAAGAAAAAGTAAATTAATCAAGAGACGGTTTGCAAAGCCTTCTTTGGCTCTGTATAGTGCACAGGCAATAACTCTGTGAGAGTGAAATGGATTTAAAACAACATATTCGAACAATTCAAGATTTTCCTAAACCAGGCATTCAATTTTACGATATTTCAACACTTTTGGCTCATCCCGTGGCATGGCGTCACTGTGTGGATCAATTGGTTGAGCTGGTGTCCAAGTGGCAACCAGATTTGTTATTGGGACTTGAATCACGAGGATTCTTACCTGCTGCCCCTTTAGCCTTAGAGCTTGGAGTTGGGTTTGCGATGGTTCGAAAGGCTGGAAAATTGCCTGGAGACACAATTTCTTACGCTTATGATCTGGAATATGGTCATGATACGGTTGAAATCCAAAAAGGGGCTCTTAAACCAGAGCAACGTATTGTGATCTTGGATGACTTACTTGCCACAGGTGGTACGCTTTCAGCTGCTGTAAGCTTGGTTGAATCTGTTGGCGCACAAGTCGTAGGCACAGCCTGTATTATGGAACTTGAAGGTTTGGGAGGACGTGATAAGCTATCTGTTCCTTTTGAGTCCATCTTGAAATTTCCTGCTTAAGAACGTTTTGAAGCTAAAAGAGGTGTAAGAAATGTCCGATTTTATAGGAAAGCTTATCAAGATATAAAGGTTTGCATACTTAGGCTCTGGTTAATATGAACATTCAAAACAGGCTTTAAAATGATGGCATCACAGAAGTTTCAGTCAGAACAAGCAGCCTCTCAAGAGGCTTTATCAGCTGTTCTTGTTCTTAATTGCGGGTCTTCTTCGGTTAAATTTTCGGTTTGTACGCCCAACAGTAAAAAAGAACTTCTTTGTGGTGTTGCTGAGAAATTAGGGACAGAAGAAGCGTTTCTAACCGTTAAGAAAGAAGGGCATAAGCAAAGGAAAGAGCTGGGGTTTGCCGACCATGCTGAAGCTTTAAAACAGATTATTACTGTGCTTGCGGATGAAAGCCTGAAAGATCATCTGATTGCTGTTGGGCATCGTGTGGTGCATGGAGGCGAAACCTTTTCGCGCTCAACCCTTATTACAGCTGCTGTTAAAAAGGGAATTGCGGACTGTGCATCTTTAGCACCTTTACATAACCCTGCAAATTTAGAAGGAATTGAAGCTGCTGAGAAGGCTTTTCCCTCTTTGGCGCAGGTCGCTGTTTTTGATACGGCTTTTCATTCTTCGTTGAGGGAAGAAGCCTACCTTTACCCTTTACCCTTTGATTTATATAAAAAATACGGTCTTCGTCGATATGGGTTTCATGGGACATCTTTTCGCTATGTCAGTCAGCGCGCACAAACCCATTTAGGGGAAGGAAAGCGTTTTGTGATTGCTCATTTGGGGAATGGCTGTTCTCTTGCCGCCCTTAAAAATGGGCATTGTTTGGATACAACGATGGGTTTAACGCCTTTGGACGGTCTTGTGCATGGAACACGGTGTGGCAGTATTGATCCTTCTATTCCTCAATTCTTAACAGAGGCCTTAGGTCAGGGAATTGATGAGGTTACAGATATTTTCTGGAAAAAATCTGGCTTGTTAGGGCTGTCTGGTTTGTCCAATGATTGCCGTGATTTGGAAGAAGCCGCACAAAAAGACCATAAAGGGGCACAACGTGCTTTGGCTGTTTTCGATCATGTTTTGGCAAAAAACATTGCTGCTTTGTGTGCAAGTATCGGCGGAATTGATGCACTGATTTTTACAGGCGGTATTGGTGAAAATTCTGATTTACGTCGCGCCGCAGTTTTGAATAAACTTTCCTTTTTAGGGTTCGATTTAGATGAAGCTAAGAATGCTGTGACAATTCGGGGTGTTGAAGGACCTATTACAACGGAAGACTCAAAGCCAGCTTGGGTTATTCCCACGAATGAAGAACTTATGATTGCTCAAGATGCTCAATCTTTGGTTGAAGAAGCTTAAAGAGAGACTTTTTGTTTAATGTATCAAGATATTTTTGAAAGAAGGGGAAGGCTTATGCCAGCTCTTATTTTGAGAACAGATAAATAACTCACTTAGAGGGTAGAGCTATGGGTACACGTCCGATTCTTGTTGTTCCAACTGCGCGAGGCGTTGGTTTAACGTCTGCCATTACAGGTCTTTATCATGCGTTGGACCGTCAAGGCATTCGAACACACTATTTTAAACCTGTGGTGCAGATTAATGAACGCAATAAGGTAAAGGATTATTCAAGGAAGATTTTAACACCCTTGTGTCAGTCTGAAATTGTGGACCCTATTCCAGCAGGTTTAGCGGAAGAGCTGATTTCTGTTGGTCGTATTGAAGAGTTGATGGAGAATGTTCTTCAACTTTATCATTCGACACGTGAAAATGCAGAAGTCATCTTAATTGAAGGGATGCTTGAAAATCAATTTCAGCCTTATGCCAATCAAATTAATCAAGGACTGGCAAAAGCGTTGGACGCTGATGTTGTCTTAGTCTCTTCGGCAGGGGCGTTGTCCTCAGAACAGCTGGAAAACCAACTGGAAATTGCTTTAGATACATTTAATTCTGCAAACATTAAGCGTGTTCTTGGGGTGATTGTAAATTATACTTCGGCGCCTTTGGATGAGCGTGGCTTGGTTCTTAATTCTTTAGAGCGCAACCCTAAAGGTTATGGTTTAAGCGCAGAGCAGGTTGCAGAGCTTCCTGTTTTTAAGAAAGATCTTGGCTTGCTTGGGGTTGTTCCTTTTTCTCAAGAAGCCTCATTTGCGCGAACCTATGATGTTGCCCAGTTTTTTGAAGCAAAGACTCTTTTTGAAGGAGAATTGAAAGAGCGTCGTATTTCAAATGTAGCGGTTATCGCACGAACGGTGCCCAATGCTTTGTCTGTTTTTAAACCTGGTTTTTTATTGTTTTCCCCAGCTGATAGAGATGATGTTCTTATGGCCGCAACACTGGCGGCAGCCTCTGGTGTTAAATTAGCAGGGTTGGTTTTAACAGGGCCTACAGAGATTTCTACAGCGGTTTTAGATCTGTGTCGGCCTTTGATTGAACGGTCTGCGCTTCCCGTTCTGACAATACAAAAAGGAACATGGGAAACGGCCTCTGAACTTACGAAGTTTAATCAGAATATTCCCGAAGATGATGAACAACGTATTCAAAATTCAATTGAACATTTTGCATCTCATATTCACTCCGATTGGATTGTGAACTATTTAAAAACAACACCAGAAATTCGACTTTCTCCTGCTGCTTTCCGCTATCAGTTGGTTAAGCGGGCAAAGGCAGCCAATAAAGTACTGGTTCTACCTGAAGGGGATGAACCTCGTACGGTGACGGCGGCAAGTCTTTGTGCAGATCGGGGGATTGCGCGAACAATTCTTTTGGCGGATCCTGAGTCTGTGAAAGAGGTCGCTAAGAATCAAGGTGTGACTTTGGGCGAAGGGGTTCAAATTATAAATCCTGCGGATATTCGCGACTCTTATATTGAACGGTTAATTGAGCTGCGTAAACACAAGGGTATGAATGAAGTTTTGGCGAAAGAACAGCTGCTTGATAACGTTGTTTTGGGAACTATGATGCTTGAATCCGGAGAAGTTGATGGCTTGGTGTCTGGGGCCGTTCATACAACAGCAAATACGATCCGTCCTCCGTTACAGATTATTAAAACAGCGCCAGGCGCTTCGTTGGTCTCCTCTGTCTTTTTTATGTGTTTACCAGAACAGGTTCTGGTCTATGGGGATTGTGCGATTAATCCGAATCCAACAGCTGAAGAATTGGCCGATATTGCTATTCAATCAGCAGATTCGGGGAAGTCTTTTGGGATTGATCCAAAAGTTGCGATGATTTCTTACTCAACAGGAAGCTCAGGGGCAGGGGAAGACGTGGAAAAAGTAGCTCAAGCAACAAGTATTGTTCGTGAAAAGCGCCCTGATATCCTTATTGATGGCCCGTTGCAATATGATGCGGCAGCTATTGCATCTGTTGCTCATAAGAAGGCACCGGACTCTCCTATTGCAGGGAAGGCAAATATATTCATTTTTCCAGATTTGAACACGGGGAATACCACGTACAAGGCTGTTCAGCGTTCTGCAAATGCGATTTCAATAGGCCCCATGCTTCAGGGGATGAGGAAGCCTGTGAATGACCTATCACGTGGCGCACTGATTGAAGATATTGTCTATACGATTGCGATTACAGCGATTCAAGCTGAAGATAAGTCTGCTTGATTTTTGAATAAAACCATTGCGTTACCTTATCTTATACCAGAGCCTTCCTTCTTTAAGGAGGGCTCTTTTTTCTTCCTTACATAAGAGGGGTATTCCCCCGACGAGACGGATTAGGCGTCTTCCAGAAAGTAAATCGAAGCTTGGCTTTTCGCGTTTTTGTTTTTCCGGAAGAAATATTATGAACAAGCCTCAAAGCTAGTGTAATCGATAAAATAGAGACAAGTGCTGTTCCCAAGGCTTGTCCTGCTAAAACACCTTTTGCATCGGCGATTCTTGCCCCAACATAGATAAAAGGTAATGTGCCTAAGGTAACCTTCGTAAAGTTGCAGAGTGTCGCATAGGCGGCATAGCCTAGATTGTTGAACGTTGCATTGGCGACAAATAAAGCCCCATTGAAGAAATAACTAAAAATAATAAATGTAAGGAAAAAGTGAACTAAATCAGCCTCTTCTCCCGTTGAGTTGAATAGCTTTTCAATAATAAAGTTTTGAGAAAAGAACATAATCAAAGAGATACAAAGAACATAGATACTTGTGAAAAGCAAAGAATAGAAAATTGTTTTTTGCACACGATCAAAAGCTTTTGCTCCAAGATTTTGCCCAATGATAGGACCTACAGCACCTGAAAGCGAAAAGATCACAGCAAAGGAAATAGGAATAATACGTCCAATAATTGCAACGCCAGAGACGGCCGAATCACCATAACGCGCAATGGCTTGTGTGACAAAGCTGTCTCCAATAGGTGTTGCAATGTTTGTAAGCATTGCGGGTAACGCAATTACAGAAATTGCCCCTAAAATCTTTTTTGTGAATTGGAAATCGAATCTTGCCCATATTCCATGAATAATGCTTGCGCCATGTAAGGCCACCAGCATCATCACAATACGGGCAATGAAGGATGCAATTGCAGCACCCTCTAAGCCCCAGCCAAACCCAATAG
The DNA here is from genome assembly GCA_030265315.1 of Mopalia swanii. NCBI lineage: Eukaryota > Metazoa > Mollusca > Polyplacophora > Chitonida > Mopaliidae > Mopalia > Mopalia swanii. The sequence goes on along the minus strand of JARDVA010332818.1, from coordinate 2,397 downwards.
ATGCATCGATGCCTAAAGCTGAGAAGGGTTTATCGAAGATGAAAATAGGATCTAAGATTGCGTTTGCAATACCCCCACTTAAGGTTCCATACATTGATCGTTTTGCATCGCCTGCTGCCCGTAAAATGGATGAAGCAGCCATAGCTGTGACAAGGAAAGGAACTGAAGGCAGTAAAATTCGCAGATAAGTAATCGCATAGCTTCTTGTTTCTCCTTGAGCGCCAAGAAGATCAAGAAGATAAGGCGCAAGAATCCAAAGAAACGCTGCCAGAAGAGAGCTGACGAGGCCCCCCAGAATATAAATAGAGGAAGCCTTCTTCTTTGCATCCTCAATATCTTGCGCCCCAATAGCTCGGGAGACAAGAACACCCATTGCAATCGAAATGCCAATGCCGATAGATGTGGTATAAAATAATATATTACCTGAAAATCCAACAGCGGCGGCGGTTTCTGTAACCCCTAAAGATTTGATATAAATAAGATCCAGAAAATCAACGGAGAAAATTGCGATTAATCCTACAGAGGAAGCCAGCGTCATTGTCACAAGGTGACGGAAAAGGTTTCCTTGTGTATAGGATTTTAGGGTTTTAGCCATATGAGTATCCTTGGGGTTAGGATTTAGAGGACCCTAATTATGTGGCATTAAAAATGGCAAAATAGGGACTGAAGGTCTGATGGGGATAAGGTTAAAGTTCTATTTCATCGCTCTTCTTAAGAGCCTCCCGCCAAATATCAACAGTTTTTTTTCTTTTTATAAACTGCTTCTTTGCTGCTTGGTTTGTTTCAACAGTCTTTGTCGTTTTGAGTTTTAGTAAAGAAGCAGGATTTATTCTTTTTCCATTTTTCTTGGCTTCCCAGTGCAAATGCGGGCCTGTTGAATAACCTGAAGAACCAATATATCCAATCAATTGTCCTTTAGTCACTTTCTGTCCGACTTTCAATTTCTTAGCGTATCCATTCAAGTGAGAATAAGAAGTTTCATATTTATTGCTGTGCTTAATACGAATATGGCGCCCATATCCTTTGTAGCGTCCTAAATAAGAAACAGTTCCCGAACTTGGTGCGTAAACAGGGTGCCCATAGTTTCCAGCATAATCAACTCCCCAATGCATTTTGCGACGTTTTGAAATGGGGTGCACACGTAGACCATAGCCTGAACTTACACGATAACTTCCCTTAACTGGCCGATTAAAGGAAAATTTAGAGGTCGTTTTAGCAGAAGCTTTTGTAATGCTACTATCATAATAGCCAATTAAATTGCCACTTTGAGAGACGATGCGATAACGTTCGTAAGTTTTGCCTTTTAAGGTGAGTTCGGCATGGATTAGATTTCCCATTTCAATAATACGGTTGTCTGCGTTGACTTTCGCATTAAACAGTAACCGATAAGGTGTTTTAGGAGCTAACCTATTGAGGTTCTTATCTTTGAAGGCCGCAATAAACTGTAAAATAACAGTTTCGGGGACGCCTTGTTTAAGAAGAGTTCCATAAAGAGTGTTTTCAATTTCGCCTTCTTTTTTGAAGATTTTTGAAGTAATTGCCAAAGGTTCTTTCTCTATGGCATAGGCTTCTTCATTTTTTTTAATCGTCGTTGTTTCTTCTTCAGAACTTCGATAAAAAACCTCTTGTATATACCCTTTATCATCTGGAGTCTTAAGGGTGTTAAAGCTTACTTCGATAGAGGAATGAGGTGATGGAGGTGTCTCTTTAAGGAGCGTAAGAAGATTGCTTTCTTCCTCTTTGTTAAGGTGAAGTTCTTCTAATAGAGAAGGGAAGGTTTCGACCTTTCTTAGAGTGTAGCGTTTTTTTGAAAGGCTAACAGCTGTATCCTGTTGATCTTGTTTTTTCTCTTCTTGAGGAGAAAGCTTTGGAGATGTCGCTTGCTCATTTCCTGTTGAGGCACTGCCCTCTGGAAGGATGAATGAAAAGCGGTTTTCTTTTACATCCAAAGATTCTAAAGGGAACTTTATGCTGTCCTGCGCATTTTGTTTCGCTTCGTTTGAAAGAGAGGCCTGCGAAAGGGATGGGCTGTCTTCTGAGAGAGAGCTGTTCGTAGAGAGAGCTCCTAATGAAAGGAGTTGTGCAGAGAAGAGTCCCATGATTGCAATAATGCACAGGCTACAAAAAGCGATAACAAAAGACGAAAAAGTAATTCTAAAACGGTGACGCAAAACAGTCCCCCTTGTTCAAATGTTCTGCCATTATATAAACAAATTTCTTCTAAAAGGGAAGGGCTAAGACATAAATCTAAAAAATAAGTTATAAATAAAAATGTACTAAAATGAAAAAGAAACACAATAAGCTGTTGACACGAATCGTTAACCCTTGCTATAACTGCGCTCACGTTTGATGACGATCTGAGAGATCTGGTTGTTATCATCTAGCCCTGTTTAAGGG